>CAUDMG010000769.1:842500-890000 GCA_958450375.1 Homarus gammarus | reverse complement strand
TTGTTATTGGATATATTTTTCTCCTCTCACCTAACACACACTTCTGACGCCTTCCTCGCCTCCAGGATCTTAAAAATTGTCGAATAATTTTGTACCCCATGAAATTCTCTTGACGTAATCAGCTTCGAAGTGTTCATCCATTCTCTTTGAAGGCTGTATGTGTGTGTGTGTGTGTGTGTGTGTGTGTGTGTGTGTAGGTGTATATGTATATGTGTGTATGTGGGAATAACCCCTCAATTTGCATATATATGTGAGACAGACAGACAATCTACTCATTCGTATGTGCGTAAGAGAACTGATAACAATGTACATATAATGGCAGATATAGAAGAGGAGAGATAGAGAGAGAGAGAGAGAGATACGAATATAAGAGACTGGGAGAGATATTAAGGGAGTACAAGAAAAATGATAAATAAGAGGAAGAATGGAGAAGACAATGAAACGGGGAATGTAAAATATGCAATAAAAGATAGAAGAAGGAAGGGAGAAAGTAAGTCAGATTATAAATGAACAGAGAAGGGAGAGGGAAGGAGAAGGAACGAGTGTGAGAGGTGAGGAAGGAGAGGGAACGAGTGTGAGAGATGAGGAAGGAGAGGGAACGAGTGTGAGAGATGAGAAAGAGGAAGGAGAGGTGATTGAGAGAGCTGTGAGAGTGATTATAAGTGAGAGGTAAGAAGGAGGGAAGGAGTTAGAGGGAGAGTGTGCCAATGTAGGAAGTATACATAAGTGGCACTTGCTTGGGGAAAGGAGGGAGGCACTATGACGCGGTTGGTGTCACTATAATTACTGAAGACCAAGTAGTTACAAGATAAATTGATACGTAAATAAGAACAATGTGGATAAGGAATAATAAACATCAAGAATAATAAATAAAGTATATAAACGAATGAATATATACAAAAATAATGATAAATAAATAAGTAAAATCAATTAGTTGCATGAAAAATAATGAAAGAATATATTCAACTCAATGTGAACTCTAAACTCGTATCACAAAAATCCAAATTTCAGTTAGACTTGGATCCAAACAGTTTTACCCATATCAATATACTCAACAAACTAACTAACTTTCCATTAACCTAACCTAACCTAACCTAATCTAACCTAACCTAACCTAACCTAACCCATCCGTGACCTTTGACCTTTCTCGTGACTTGACTTGAGCTCTGTCACTCAGCTTAACTTGAACAGCGTCGCCAGTTTGCTCAGTAAATATAGGAGGGTATTGGTGGAGAGGTTATTGGGTTGGGTTGAAGTGATTAGCTGAGGGCGAGTGCGTCAACAGGGCTCACCTGGTACCACGGACACTGTGTAAACACCACTCTTTCTCACCACCACCACCACCCTCCTCCTCTCTCTCTCTCTCTCTCTCTCTCTCTCTCTCTCTCTCTCTCTCTTTTTTATTCTCGTTATCACTCTTAATATACATATCCATACATATTTATATCTGTTCTCCTCTCTCTCGTTATTTCATTCTTTCTATCTCTCCCTATCTCTCTTGTTCTCTTAGATGGTGTCTCTTAAGTCATCATTGTCATCTTCTATTAAGCATTAAGTCTTCCTCCTCCTTGACCATTAGAGAAAGGTCTATGGCTGCTTTCTCTTGTCTTATATACTATACGCCTTACAATCCCCCGACAGATACTAATTACATTTGCATAATATTAATGAACCTAATTAGAATAAGTAGGTATATGGAGTTAATGGCGTAATGAACTTAATAGTGTTATGACATTATGAAGATGATATTTAAATTCTTATTCTCTTTCTCTCTCTCTTTCTTTCTCTCTCTCTCTCTCTCTCTCTCTTTATCACTCAGCGTCAGCCTTCATCTCATCCCTGTGTATCAGAGTGAACGAACACCCACGTCGGTACATGGGAGGAGGGAGATAATACAACTTACCTCACCCACGTTCCAACACTGGGAGGGTTGAGAATTTTTTTTTTACCCTGGTCTGTATTTAGATGTTGTAGGAATAAATGTGTCGTATAAAGAGTATTGCGTTGTAAAGGAAATGCGATGTAAAGCTAATAACGATTGACATAAGAGAGAGAGAGAGAGAGAGAGAGAGAGAGAGAGAGAGAGAGAGAGAGAGAGAATGCTTGTTGTCTGTTCTTGAGATTTAGGACAGAGATAAAACTGAGTAAAAATATACGAATGAACAGAGGCAAAAATAAAATAGGAAGTGGGAAGAGGCAAGGAGGAGAAGTATTGAGCAGCTGTGTGAGTGTGTGTAAGAAAGAAAGAAAAAGAGAGAGAATGAGAGACAAAAAAGAGAGTAAATAGAGATAAAAAACAAAAAGAAATGCTTAATACAGAGATAAAATACGAAGCAGAGAAGAGGTAATAAAGAGGAATGAAGAGGAATGAAGGAATAGAAGAAAGAAAGTGCATAAAAAAGAAGCGGAATAAACAAGAACACACAATAAATTCCATCCATCCATTCATCTCTTTCTTGGTCTTCCTCTCATTCGTTTTACCTGACACTATTCTATCATTAATCTTCTTAATTAGTCTTTTACTTACCTGGTTTACCGTAAATCCTTTAACCATCTTATTACACCATTATAATTTTGACCCATAAGTGAAATATCAAATTCATAATATTTTATCTTCAATTGTCAGAACTCTTATATGGATTCTCTTAGTTCTCTCAATTATTATCTTACACAATTAGGAGTTACTTAAGACAGCTATAGGAACAAATGCTATGTAATGGACTCATCATGTTATACACTCTACACTTTGACTATCAGTTGAGTGTATCCAGGGGCCAAAATTGTTCCATTTGGGTTTTTCACTTCGTACTTAATCTTATTTGGATGGGATAAGAAATTAGACACATCAAAGAGAAAGGGAGAGATAAATGGGAGAAAGTAACGTAAGATAAGAGAAGAAAGTAAGTGGAAATGACTTAAGATAACGAGTACAATTACACACACACACACACACATAAACGCACATACACGCACACTTACTCATGTCTTCAACCTTACATACGCAGTAATCAAACTCATTAACCTCTTCAATGGATGATACGAGAGAGAGAGAGAGAGAGAGAGAGAGAGAGAGAGAGAGAGAGAGAGAGAGAGAGAGAGAGAGAGAGACAAAATAAATAAGCCAAGGTTCACGGTGTGATAAATTCAGGAGGAAGAAACGAGACATGACTGGAAGAGAAACTGATTTTGAGAGATGATTGGAAACAGAGATCGGGAGACTCTAGAGATTGGATACTGAGAGATTGTGAGGGAGAGGAGAGACTAAAGAAGATTAGAGAGCAGAGATCAGTTTAGTGAACTGTAATCCGAAGAGAATATTTAAGAGAAAAGATTGGCACAGGGTTAGGAGGAATTGATGGCGACGGATTTGGTGATTAGAGAGTTGGAAACGATTGGTATACAGCAAATGAAGGATTAACCTCTAACTAGAGTATTGGAAGAAAACCATAAATACGTAAAAAACAGAAAAAAAAATAAAAACACGGAAAAAGATTAGAAATTTATTAAAAGATTAGGTTTATGATCCTATTTGAATGAAGATTGGAGATTGGAAGAGAATAGAAGTCACTGGTGTACTGGGAAACATTTTTTTTTTTTAAGATTTACGATTGGGGATTGGTAATGCTCTAAATGAAGGGTCGGAATTGAAAACAACAAAATGGAAAACAAAAATCAGTTGACAAGGATTAGGGATTCGCCAATACAAAAGCATTTCACCTAACATGAAGAATTGGAATTAAAAAAAAAAAAAAACAGTAGTCATGCATTAAGTTTCTAAATCAGGAAATAAGAATAATTCAATCAATACTGACAATGTTTAGAGATTGGACAAGACAAGGACCTGGGAAGCCCTAGATGGAGGATTAGGAACCAGAATAGGGCCACTACGAGGAGAGACGAGAGGATTAGGGGTGATAAGGGATCTGGCACTAGTTTCTGTCGTGACGTAAGTGAGGAGATAGGTGGTAGGAAGCAAGGGAGGTAGACAGTGAGAAGAGAGGAAAGTGTAGAGAAGAGGTTTTATAGGAGGAGAAACAGGAGAGAATTGAAATAAACAGAGAAGTAATCAAAATCACAGGAACTAAGAGGGGAAAGAGACAGAGAGAGAGAGACAGAGATAGAAGAAAGAAGAGAGAGAGAGAGACCAAGAGTGAAAAGTATGTACAGTTGCGGTCAAAAGTAATTATCCACTCCACCACCTCACACCCTGCGCCTGGCCGGGTTCTGTCTGCGCGGCAATTCACTTGGGATGGAGAGGAGGAGGAGGGGGGGGGGGGGGGGATGGAATGTTCGACTTGGAGGTGGGTCGTTTGTTTGGGTCGTTTGTATGCGATGTAAAATTGCTTATGCTAGGGAGGAATGAAGAAAGTATAGGGAAATTAATAATAGAAGGAAGGGAAGGATGGAGGGATTATTTTTTTCTCACTATATTTTTAAAGGTTTACAGGCTTAATAGAGTGATAAATGAGGACCCTTATTTATAATTTTTTCAGGTTTTTGTTCAGGTTTTAAACAGCGGTAATTAGATATTTACAATGAGTTTGATAATGAGGGAAAATATTGCATAATATGGTGGAAATTACAATTATTTTTTTTATATTTACCAACACAGTTTATATAGAATTTAAATAGCCCATCCAATGGTGTCCCCTTTCTCTATAACCTCCTGGAGTTGTCTTGGGACCGAGGACTCAAGGGTTGACAAGTCACATTCTATCCAACACTTAATTGATAACTAAGGGAAACTTAGGACCATATGGCACCTCTCCTTCACCTCCCCAGACATCCTCACTCCTGGTTGGTTGGTTGTTTGGGTCATTAAGGCCGTCAACGTCAATCTACATCCACCAACCGAAATATCCTTAACACCTTCTTCAGATGTTAAGGAAAATTCTAAGACCCTTGACTTGCGCCCTCCTACCTTACCAGTGTCTGCCATTCCTAGCTCTTATCACATCAACTCTCTCCCACCTTCTTGTGACCCATAGTGTAGAAGGGTCTTGATCTCGTGGGTATGGTAGTAGCCTCGAGGGATGGATCATTACTTTTGAAGGTGACTACATGAGAGAGAGAGAGAGAGAGAGAGAGAGAGAGAGAGAGAGAGAGAGAGAGAGGTGGAAGAAAGGAAAAGTCCGCAAGAAAATTAACTGAAATTGTTGCCACTCCATATCAGGGTAAGTCGCCTGCCACGGCTCATTCACCTCCGAGTGGCAGCCAACCCACCGCCTTTCATCTGACTGAGTTATCCAGCTAATTACGTGCAATAATCAGCTCTCAGCTCCTACCTTCAAGGAAATTTAATCTCCAGAATTCTCCTGACTCTTAGAACGTCTTCAGTTCAAGTCATTCTGGACCATAGGGGAAAAATGGCCCATGTTCGCCCCTTTGACTTAAAATTAAGAATGAAATCTATGGTAGTGAGGTGCGGACCATTGACGGAATTTTTTTCGCATACAGATACTGAGAAAATTTTTCGTTTTGCATAATGATTACTTGACAAGAATAAAAACCTGTAAAGCTGAACAGAGAAAATATGAACATAGTAGAAATTAAGAGACGTGGATATACCGTATAATAATGTAGAGAGAGAACGAGAGAGAAATATGCATACGTACATGATATTATACAAACGTAGATAAATGAGAGCTACTTAATGTTCTCTGCCTAGAAGCAACATTTACACTTTCTTAAAACCAAAGATAAAAGTTGACACACACACACACACACACACGTAGAGACCCACTGTAAGAGGCTCCTGAGGATTTATGGTGAGGATGCAGACGGGAGGTAAGATTTACGGGTCATAAGTGGTGACTCTGACTGGTGCTTTAGACTGTAAGAATTGTGTTTATATATGAGTGGGAGCCGAACACATACTTAGGAAGACAAGGCTGTGTAGATGAAGCTGAGTAACTGTGGTGTTGTTGGGGAGATAATGAAGGTGGGGAGGAGAGGGTGGGGGGAAAGGAGAGAGTGTGGGGAGGTAATGCATGTGGGGAGAGAGAAAGGGTTGGAAGGTAATAGGTGTAGGGAGAGAGAGAGAGAGAGAGATTGTAGGGAGATAATGGATAGGGGGAATAGGGACATGGGGAGAAGGTATGGGTTGTAGCGAGAAAGTAAGGGCGTGGAGAGTAAATAGGGGTATAGGGAGGAAGAAGGGGCGTAGGGAGGAAGTAGGGGCGTGGGGCAGTGGCATTGGGGCGGGGGGGGGGGGGTTGGTGCGTGGTAATAGCGTCGTGTCGTAGGGAAGATGTGTGACCGTACAATAAGTGCCGCTGAATGTAAAAAAAAAACCGAGCAGTTTAAAGATCACTTTGTATACAGGACGTAGAGAGGCTGATGGCGTGTGTGTGAGGTTATTATTGGAGAGGAAATGAAACATGAAAAGGCACCAGGAAATATGAGAGGATATGGAGAGGCATGATATAGGATAGTTAAGCTTGAGAAGCCATCAGGAATCATAAGTAGGCATTGGTCAACGTGGAAGACATAGGGAAGATTGAGAAGTCATTAGAGAAGTGTAGAAAAAGACATTGAGGCTTGAAAAGGCATAGGGAAGCTTGAAAAGGTATAAGGAAGCTTGAAAAGGTATAAGGAAGCTTGAAAAGGCATAGGGAAGCATAAAAGGGCATAGGGAAGCTTAAAAAGACATAGGGAGGCTTGAAAGGGCATAAGGAGGCACAGGGCACGAATAAACCACAGCGTATACAGTTACAGGAAGGTGAAATAGTGAGGAATTTTCACAGTGTAGAGGAAACAATGGGACTTGGGGATAGCATACCGGACAGGGGACCAGAGCGCATAGGGAGGAAGTCATGGGGCATAGGGAACACAGGGGGGGAAATGCAGGTAGAATTTGTACTAGGCAGGAGAGAGAGAGATAGAGAGAGAGGCAGGTGTAGCAAAAGAACACCAAGTAGCTAAGAGGTTTGGCCATGATGGACATATCGATTATAGGTACAGTAAACATAGGGATAACTGTGTAAATAAGAAATAAATGGGGAGTCATAGGTGTCACGAAAGAACCTGGATATAATAGGTAGAACTAGCACTCGTGAGGAGAAGGACTCGAGGCAGACTGGCAGACTTGGTAATAGACAGGCAAGAAGGCAAACAGCTAAAACTCATCTTCCAATAGCGTTGAGGAAGGAAGCTCCACAATAGAACCATAGCCGAAGGATTTAGCCAAGTGGTGAGTGAAGCCCTGGTGAGGTGGTGGTGGTGGTGCTGGAAGGGGGAAGGGTTATATCACACTAGTCGGTTAATATGTATATAGATGGCGTGGTTAGCCCGGGTGAGCACGAGGCGTGTGAAGGGCGGAATTAATGTAGAGTGTTTGGCAAGTCTGTAATATTGCTCTGTGTGGCTGCTGACCCTCCACAGTGCAGCTTCCAGGATCAAGGGAATTCGAGTTGGAAGTTTGTTTTGGGTGTGTCGTATGTAAACAAAAACACGGCAGAGGGTCCTAAGGGTATTTACGTGAGAAAGTAGGAAAGTTTTGGGATATATATACAAAATATTCATGGGATTTGTATGTAAAAAAAAGTATATATAGACAATTTTGAGGCTATAGAGGCGAAAAAGACAAGTTTTTAGTCATTTATGTAGACAAAAAAGGAATCTTTTTTAATAGGCATCTACAAAAAAACACAAAATTCCTAACCTAACCTAACCTAACCTAACCTAACCTAACCTAACCTAAATCTATATGAACAAAAATGGAAAATTCTGTGAAGTATCCATATTATTAAAAAAAAGTTCATTCTGGGATAGATTTAAAGGCTATATATTGTGATGATGAGTCATGTATGCAAATATATGGGCGATGGAGGGAAGATGTATTGCCATGACAACGACACAATATTCTGGTCAGAGGTCCTGGACTGGAATAAGGATGACGAGGGGGAAGGAAGGAAGGATGGAAGGATGGAAGGAAGGTGACATACTAATAATAACCAAATTAACACCAGTTATTTATTTATACATTACTAATATCTTATACAAACCAATTATTTCCCTTAATCACGTGACGTCACTACTAATTACCACATTAGACCGACTGCATAAAACAAGGCATTTAAACCGATGAAGTTATTACACTTTTCTGACCGAGTATTATACATGGTTGAGCTGTGACCTGAATATTCCCTCTCTGGTAGGTGAAATGACCTCTTTTTTTTAATTATATGACCAAGTAGTTCTATCATTTAGCGGTAAAATTATCTTTTCATAATTATATAATTAGGTAATTTATAATCATAAGTGGATAGGATATTTTTTTTCTTTCTCACTCGAATGGTAATTTTCTGTTATTCATGAGTAAACATTAAATGAGAAAAATATACAACTCGACCCTAAAACTAACGTAACGTAACGTAACGTAACCTAACCTAACCTAACGTAACGTAACGTAACGTAACCTAACCTAACATAAAACTAACCTGGTTAATTAACTATAGTACAACCAGAATAAAAAAAAAATACCAAAAATCAACATTGGATAATTACAGGAGGAGAGGAACTAGGGTTAGGTTAGGTTGGTTTAGGTTACAAAACAAATGAAAATTTTTCCAAGAGTAATTAGAACAAATGACAATCAGTATAACAACTATCTGATCCCGGAACGACCACCGGGGAACACAACACTGGAGGAGCATAGAATGTATTAGTGTGTAAACCACTTAAAGGGACGACCATAAGAATAGACCAATTACACTCTAGCCTAACCTAACGTAACTCAACCTAACCTAACCTACACCGTTCTAAAACCGTTAAGATCGGTCTAGTTTAACTGAATATGGTTATTTACTTAATAAATTATATCAGAACTCTCTCTCTCTCTCTCTCTCTCTCTCTCTCTCTCTCTCTCTCTCTCTCTCTCTCTCTCTCTCTGTCAACTATTGGGTTTTATTTACACTCAACGTTTCAGTAATTAAAAACTGGAAAAAAAACGGTAACATACAGAATGCATCTCACTGAGTGCTTTGTGATTTATTTTGCAGCCCGGTAACAAATGTACACTCACTAGGGTGTTAGTACCTACCGTAGTCGTGTTGAAGAGTGATGATAAGAGTAATGGTGATAAAAGGAAGAAAAATAGATAATAATAAATAATAGTAACAATAACGTCAAAATTTAGACCTACGAGAAGATAAATTAGCTTTTCATCACAGAAAGATTTAAGTGGTGGTGTTTTAATTGATGGATGTGTGTGTGTGTGTGTGTGTGTGTGTGTGTGTGTGTGTTTTATTGAATGTACACACGTGTTTATAAGTACACACATACCCATGAGAATTCCATGATTGTAATGTTTTTCCAAATACCTGGTAGAGTTGACTAGTCCCCCTCCTCTTTGATATTCATGGAACGACCATGTTTCATTTACAAAAATAACTCCTCCTTCCCTCCCTTCCCTCCATTCCCTCCCTCCATCTAGCACCTCATCCTCCCTCCCTTCAGTCTCTCTCTCTCTCTCTCTCTCTCTCTCTCTTTCTCTCTCTCTCACACCCTCCACTCCTTTCATCATCTCTCCCTAAACCATCCTCTCTCCTTCCCTTTGTACCTTCCTCTTCCCTCCCTCCCTCCCTCCTACTATACCTTCTCTCCGTCCTAACCCCTCTTCCCTCCCACCCTCCCACCCTCCCTCACGGTAGCTCCCTCCAAAAGGCCCACAGAATTCCGGGCTATTTAGCAAATTTAGGGTACGAAATTTACAGTGTGGTTTTCATTAAATGTCGCTGATACATTTTTGTCTATTTATATTGTGGGTTATAAAGCCAGGTAAAGGATATATATATATATATTTTTTTTTTCCCTCTCTTTTTATGTGGGTTATAAAGCCATGAAAAAAGGGGGAAATAAAGCCCAGAAAATGACTAGGGAAGTAAGCCAAACTAGTAATATAAATGAGGAAAATACTGTATGTTTAGATAATGATTTAAAGGTGATTGGCAATAATAAGGAAAGCATGTGACCTAACTTAGCCTAACGATAAAGACACACACACACATGCGTACACTCACAGACTAACACACACACTCACAGACTAACACACACACACACACACTTGCTTCTCCTCGACAGCATTGAACACTCAGGCTCTACCCTCAAGAGGTGGGGAGTCCTTTGAAAATAATGCAGGTAGCAGATAGTGGGAATTGAAGCCTTCTCCTGATGCATAATGCTCCTTCCCCTCTTACCTTAATGCCGGGTAAAGGTGTGCCAGTGTATGCTCTTTGGTGTGTGTGTGTGTGTGTGTGTGCAAGTAAAATCTTACCTAATATATTATAGTACATCCATACCTATGTACTTCAACCTTACCTGTTTACTACAACCTTACCTGACTATGAGCAGAGGACAACAGGTACTAAATGTGTCCGGGGGTCTCACTCACCTGTTAATAAGAAAGAAAGAAAAGATACGTCACTTTTTAAAATTAAATTTGTCGAATATGGAAAAAAAATATATATATTGTCTCGTTAATTGAAACTAAACAGGAAATGTTTTTTTTTTTTCGTTTTATTTCTATATATTAAAAAGAAATATATGTTTTTACTTGTAGTCAAAATGAATAGTAAAATTGTAGCATGTATTTTCTTTAAAAAAACCAAAAACAATAACGATAATAGAAATTCTACAATATTACTATTTTTTATGATAGAACAAAAATCCATAGAAATACATCACATTAATGTAATAACATAATCATAACCAAAAATCAATCACAAAAGTACCAGATTTTCGTCTTGGAATCACAAAATCACACAGTAATTTCTGATTCTATTCTGTAAAAAAATAAAAAAAATAACAAAAATAAATCAACTCCTCTTACGATCTTAAACACTATATATCAGTACTTTTGGGGTGAAATATATAAAATAATCCCAAAGTGGGTTTTTGTTTAAGCTTCACGTATGTATGCAATTCGTCTCGAGGGAACAACTCTCCCAAACATGCATTGTGGAACCTGAAACTAAACCCCATTTTAGTTTGTTTATATATTTTGTTTTACTTATTTTTTGTCATTGTCAGCAGAGTTATGGTCAAAAGCAAACAGGGGGTCCCCCGACAAAGAGGTTTTGCTTATGGAACGCAATTGATGGCTTCAGTCCAAAAACGTGATGTGTTGTAAGTAAACTTTGATATGTAAATTCAAAAACAGCATGATGTTTGATTTTTATTTTCAATGTAGTTTTATCTTTGTGTTTTCTGTTTGTTTTTCGTTTTTTTTTTAAACTTAAGTAATTTGATTTCCGGGGATATATTTTGTTAGACAGTCCAAACCAAACCAAACCAAACTAGCTTTACTACATATGGCGGTGATCCACTGTAACATAGCCGAGTGTGGTAGTTCAACATTGTCCACAGGCTAGACCACCATTACTAAACTGTATTTGGAGGACCGTGTTACGATATATCCACGACGTATTTGGTATGTGTGAGAATTACTGGACTGGAGAGAAGGGCATTTGTGTGGAGTTCAGGGGCTTACTACAGTGATTTTCCTTATGGTAGTGGTAATAGTGGTTGGTGGTGGTGATGGTATATGATGGTGGTAGATATTACCATCTACCACCATCACCAACAACCACAATCACCACCATCTACTGCCACCATCAACAATCACCACCACCTACTACCACCATCAACAATCACCACCATCTACGAACTACCACCACAGCAATCACCATCATACCAATACCTATTAGTGGTAAATGGTGGTTAGTTTTAGGAGTGATGGATGGTGATGGTAGGTGGTGGTAGGTGGGTGGTAGTGGTGGTGATGGTGATGGTAGGTGGTGGTGGTGGTAGGTGGTGGTGGTGGTAGTGGTGGTGGTGTACTTCAGGTAATATTTTAGTTATGGTGAATGTGAAAGCAGTTCCCCTTTCTCTCTCTTATCACTCTATCTATATATACTTCTCGTATTATTTCTTTCTTTTTCCCTTTCTCTCTCTCTCACACACACACACACACACACACACACACACACACACACTCTCTCTCTCTCTCTCTCTCTCTCTCTCTCTCTCTCTCTCTCTCTCTCTCTCTCTCTCTCTCTCTCTCTCTCTTTCTTTTTTCTTTCCTCTTTCACTTTATCACCACCAGCCCACTCTCTTCACCCATCCTCGCAACACCATTATGCCACACCGGCGTAGCTCAGACCTGCTCACTACCTCACATAAGACCACCACAAGGACAAGGTTTTAGGGTGATGGAATGTCACCTCTCATCTCCACCTGTCCTCATCTGTGCTGTCTCTCTCTCTGTCTCTCTCTCTCTCTCTGTTCTATGTACACAAGTGGTAGAAAAGTATAACTAGGTTGAGGTGGTAAATTATGTTTGATTCTTACTTTAGAGATTTCTTTTTTATTGGGGGGGGGGGTAATAAATAGTAATCATGTGCATCTCTCTTTCTCTCTCTCTTTATCTCTGTCTCTCTTTATCTCTCTCTCTCTCTCTCTCTCTCTCTCTCTTTATCTCTGTCTCTCTCTCTTTATCTCTCTCTCTCTTTATCTCTCTCTCTCTCTCTCTCTCTCTCTCTCTCTCTCTCTCTCTCCTTATCTCTCTCTCTCTCTCTCTCTCTCTCTCTCTCTCTCTCTCTCTCTCTCTCTCTCTCTCTCTCTCTCTCTCATCAGCTTTATAATCCTTCCGTTTACACTGCTCTCGGTTATGGAAACTTAACCAAAACTGGCAGCTACACTCACTGCTTCACAACTTGTCATCTCTAAGTTATTTAGGTCGATTGTGTTGAACTGTATATCTTGGTGTCATACTGTATACATCACGTGTTTCTGTCATTGGAATATTTTTCCATTCCCCACTCGTACAATTTTACCTTCAGCTTTTTAAAATGCCGAAAAAAATGGCTTTTAGGACAATATATATTTTTGATGCGATGTGAGAAGCTAACAAGCGTCACAGGGAGCAAACCCATCCACTGAGTCCCTCAAACCTGACAAGGCTAAAGTGGTGGTACTAGACACGACATATCCTGAATAATTAAATTTTATGGTTTATCAGGTGTCTGTCAACACTGTCAGTCATAATTAGGAGAGACTCGGTGACCCAGGAAGAGGTTTCCCTATGAGAGCGACCGAAGGTGAACAAAAAGAGAGACATGAATGTCCTTTGTATACCGCCGTTGCTCTCTACCTACACCGTGGGCACTAATGAGCTTGTACACTGGTTGGCCGCTTTAGTTTTGGCATCCTCTTGCTTCTGTGTTCACCTCATGACAGAGAAAGCGACATTCAGTGACGACGGAGCTCAACCCGCCACCTCACCGCCCGGACATTCCAGAAATGCGAAATACATTGAATTTAGTGTTCCAGCAGCGACGAGGATGGGTGGGGGGGGGGGGGGAGGAGGAACTTGGCAGCCAAACTCACTGACAGTAGAGGCCAGCGCACCTGCATCTCACTACCCAAATAATCTAGATGTGTGAACTGCAGTGAATTTAGTGCAGCAAACTCTGGAGAAATCTCGAGTACTCCTAGAGCCATCCCGAGCCAATGTTAGGGGAGTTAAGAGGTTACGTAGCAGTCGCTGACCTCCGACCTCCAGGTATTGTTGAGGTACAGGTATTCTCCAGGTACAAGAAGTAGTTGACTCATTTACCGTGGGTGAATGTTAATGCTGCTACCAAACCTTAAGGAAGATATGGCTCTCTTAACCACACTCTAGTCACCCGAAGAGATTCAAAAAGGTGTCAAGAATCGTTTATCTTACCACTGACACTCACCAGTACGGATTCTGTGACACAATAACACCCGTGACTGGCAAGGCTAGCGACACACAAGAGGTTATTCACTCCTACAGTATCATATCATGCAAAAATATCACCAGCGTTAGCAATCAACAGCCACGGTTGTATTATTTCATCCGGCATTCATCAACTAATGAGAAAAATAGAAGAAAAGGAACAAGTTCAAACACACACACACACACACACACACACTCACTTATGAAGAATAAACACAAGTATCAAGCAACAATCAACTTCTAATAAAAGAACAAAATAAAGAAAACAGGTTATAAAATTCTGTGATCCAGAACGAAATCCGAACAACAATAACATTAACAACAGCAGCAACAACAGGACAAAAAATTTTGGTTCCTGAAAATAATTTCTCAACAGGTAACAACGTTAACTTGAACACACGATACACTAAATGTATCCTAAATGCATTATGCATCATTATACATTATAAATTCATATCCCAGACTAACACTGTGTGCAGCTCCTAGACTCTCAGTGTTTTGGTTGTGTTATACTGTATACTGTAGCTTTTCAGACCCTCTTGCTTTTAATTATTATCATTTTATTATTTTTGGCTTGAGTTTTATTTTTATGTTTTGGCTTAGATTTGTTTTACTTTTTTTGGCTAGAATGTTTGTTTTTTGTGGCTGGATTTTTTAAACTAGATATATTTTTTTACGTGGAATTTTTTATGCTTAGAATGTTTTTTTTTTTTATGTTTATAATGTGTTTTTTTGTGCTGGAGATGATTTTATGTTTAATTTTGTATTTATTTTTTGATCAAGACAACAATTAACACCTCAGTGAAAAATAAATAAATTAAAATCACTTGTCTTATCTGTCTTTACGTTACCATGAATAAAAATAATAATAAATACAGAGAAATAACTTTGGGTAGGATGAAGGAAAATATAAAACTTGTGTAAATAAATAATAGGGAATAATGATGTATTTGTAAATATATATATCAAGTCTATGGTAGCAGGGGGTGGAAGATGGAGGAAGAGGAATAAGAGCGGAAGAAGAGTTAACAAATAAGTAGAAGGAAGGAGGAAGAAGAGGATGATTGAAAGATAGACGAATGAATCTAAGTGAAAGAAAAGTGTAAGAAATATGTTTAAAAAAGAAAGAGAGAAGGAGGAGAAAAGAAAGGAAATTATTGTGTAAGGGGGAATAGGGAACACAGGAAGAAACGGGGAGCAAGAAGAGGAGAAGGAGGAGGAGGAGGAGGAGGATGAAAAATGAGTCGAGAAAGAGTAAAAGAGGAAAAGACTAGACGAACAGACGGACAGACGGATGCTATTTCCATGTCCCACCACTTACCTTGTGAGGGCCGACTATGTGGTAACAGTGAAGGAAGAAGAGGCAGGAAAAGAAAAGAGAGAGAGAGAGAGAGAGAGGGGGGGGGGGGGTTACAGTGGAGTGAGAAAGGCTCGCTGGCTACTTCTACTCCGCTAACATTCAATGATCGTTCACCTACGCGTTTGTTTACACTGGGGGAACAGAGAGAAGAAAAAGAGATCTCTATCCCCAACTCGAAAACAGTTTGTAGGTGTGTTTGATCATGTAGAGGACCTGGAAACTTGTAGCAACAAGGTTTTTGGGCCAATACTGTTTTGTTGACCTTTACAAATATAGCAATTGTTTTTTTTTATCGTCTATTATTCACCTAAACAATTTTCTCCTGTGTCTCTACATTATCTTTTATCTTATTTTTTTTTTATATTTGTTACTCCCTTATGATTTTTTTTTTGACATTAAGGACAAAAAAAAAATTAAACACAATTTCTCAATATTTAATTACAGAAAAAAAAAGTCAGATGGAATTCTCAGATAACGTGATACCCCATGATCAGTATAAGAGAATATTAATTTTTTTTTCAATTTTTTTTTCTTTTAACGAATTTTACACCAAAACTTTACTACAACTTTGTGTAGGTATCTTGTTTTTTATTCATTTTATGGAAAGTAAAACAATAACATGGATTACAATTTGGTCTGGAGGTAACCTTTATAAATTTTTAGTTGATCTTTATTTTATTTATTTACTTATTTTATTTATTTATTTGTTTATATTTTATTATTGTTCGATTTTATCTGTTATGTTGTTTTCACCACAGCTTAAACACCTAAATATCCCTACACCGTCTATATTTACCCCAGTTTCATCCCCCAAAATCCTTAGAATATCCCAACACTTAATGCTTTTACCACATCTTAATTCCCTAAAATCCCCCCCAAAAATCCCTACACGTTATACTTTCACCACAACTTTAATTCCCTAAAGTCCTTGAAAATTCCCTATACGTCCAGCAGAACCTCCCGGCACTGATGTTTGTTTCCCCTGCCAACTCGAGAACTGAAACAACTATATTCCGATTCTTTTTCGTTGAAGCTAATCATTATTCTCCCCTGTCTGTGTTGACATTCTAGCTCTGTTTCTACACAATTCATCACCATATAGGTAATTTCTCTTCATCTGTTTTGATTTAGGTGAGTCGTGTAAATTCCCCTCTCCCGGTAAATGTCTGTTATGTGTTTTTTTTTTAATGCATTTGTTGTGGGAAAGTTTTGTTGAAATATATATCAACTCATTATGTTTTTTTTCGGTGTTTGTTTCTTTTTATGTATATCAGTTAGTATGTTTGTAAGACGTGTTTTTATTAAGTATCTCTACATGTTGTAATATTATCATCAATATCTCCTGCATGACGCAATAGAATTCAACATTTATTTTTCCTTAAGTTGGTATCACGGTTTTACTCTCTCTCTCTCTCTCTCTCTCTCTCTCTCTCTCTCTCTCTCTCTCTCTCTCTCTCTCTCTTAATTATTATCAATATTCAAGTTCCATCACCCTTTCCCATTTTCTCATTTAATGGTTAAAACTCAAACAAAAACAGTCTATATTAATCATAAACTTTTTACACGTAATTTTACAGACTTTTAATTCAAAATGTCAAAATGTTTCACTCGGTTCTAAAAAAAAAAAATAAAAATACGTATATATATAAAATGTATTATAATGCATGCTAACAGTATTTCCTTAGTCATTCCAGTTTTCATGGAGTTAAGGTTGAAGTTTTTGAGATTATTATTATTATTATTATTATTATTATTATTATTATTATTATTATTATTATTACATTCAATCTGACACAAGCAACATTCGAAGCTCAAAAGGTTTATAGATGAAGACGACAATATGATTAACGGTAGATTAAACGGAGGCATAGCGTCGGGGCATAGTGTGGAGGCATGGCATAGCGTCGGGGCGTAGTGTGGAGGCATAGTGTGGAGGTTTCAAGACGGAAGATTGTGCTAAATGATAATGATGATGATGATGATGACGACGTATATAAAGAGGAAATCATCATCCACTACTTGACTGACTGACGGACACAAGCTGATGGTAATGATGATTGATTCACCGAGGCATCAATAAGAGGCCTGTACCAGATGACACACACACACACACACACACACACACTACCAACTGCAGAGAGTCAAACGGAGGCGGAGTTGATCTAATTGATTAGTTACAACTCTCTCGGGTGTCGTAACATTTGGATCACGGACGTTCAGATGGTTTTAGGAACTGTATGATTATTCTCTCTCTCTCTCTCTCTCTCTCTCTCTCTCTCTCTCTCTCTCTCTCTCTCTCTTTCTCTCTCCCCATATGTCTGGTTATCTGTTTGTCTGTCTCTTTATTTGTCTCGCTCTATGCCTGCCTGCCTGCCTAAGTATAACCATATCTGTAATTCAGTATAGACCATCTAAGGTAACTATGCCATTCTACCTGTTTGGTTAGTATCTCCGGTATTGGTCCAGCAGGTACCGTGTGTCAGGTAAGAGCTAATGTTTCCTATTGGGTGATATTGAGGCCAGTTTTCATTTCCACCGCTAAGAGCTTCGTGGGGGGTAGTGAGGTGATCTTAACTCCTCCCTCTGGTTCTTGCTCTCTTCCAGTTTCGTTGAGTATTTTCCTTCCCACATAATCTCACTGATATAGTAAATAAGAAACAAAAGAAAATGAGAATAGATACGAGAACTTTAAAGAAAAAACACGATAGGTTGAAAACAAAAGCGAAAGATGAGAATATATTTCATATTTTGTTAATCCTTACCTAAAGATTACTCACCTTAGCGTATTTTACTTGAAGATTAACCACTCGAATGCTACCTGAAGTGTTATATTACCTTAGATTAAGTTTAGATCATGTTAGATTTGCGTTAGGGGGGTTAATCATCTGGTTAAATTGGGGTGTCTAATTTTCAGTTGATAATTTTTTCTACGAATCATTTTTATAGTTAGTGAAAATATATAACGTTGTGGAAACTCTCTCACGTTAACACCACTTCAAGGTTTTGGAAATGTTTAAATACTGTGTTATTAAACTATGAGACTGTGATCATTTAAATATTAAAATGTCAAGTACAATAGATATTATATCGAGTTCTCAGTATATCGTTATAAATACTTAAATTTAAAGTCTAATATCTTCTTAAATAATAGATTGTTTATGTTAAAATGTCGAGGATTGAGAGTAATATTTTGAATGCCAAAATGTCTAGCAAAATACCGAGTGTTGAGAATGTCGTCATAATGCTAAAATACCGGGTGTTGAGAAGGGCCCCTGTAAGATCTTGGATCCTCCGTCTTCATTTGTCATAGGGAAGACAAGGCTGGTATCTCCTTTTGTCTAGATAATGTAAACCCCCCCCCCCCTCTCTCTCTCTCTCTCTCTCTCTCTCTCTCTCTCTCTCTCTCTCTCTCTCTCTCTCTCTCTCTCTCTCTCTCTCTCACACATCTGTTTAAAGTGAATCTGAATCACCAAGAAAATTATGAACTCTCTTATTTTCTCTCGTCTCCCAAATGGTTCATTGATGGCACGCATTTGTGGATGGATATGGACCTTCTGAGAGAGAAATATGGAGAAACTGTCTCTCTATCTCTATCTCATTCTGTCTTTATTCCTTTTCTTTTTGTCTCTAACTATTTTTTTTCAATTTCATTTTCATTTTCCATCTCATTCTTTATCTTTTTCTATCTCATTATCTCTCTCTTTCTCTCATTATCTCTCTCTATCTCTCATTATCTCTCTCTATCTCTTTCTATTTATCCCTCTCTCCCTATTTTATTCTCTATCTCTCTTTCTCTCTATATCTCCTCTCATTTATGGGGCCCACGAAAAACCAAGAAATATGTCGCCTCTGAAAGCATTTGTTTGGAGATGGATGGTTCGTCTTAGAGGTAATCCTTTAGCATCCTCCCCACCCCCTTTCTCTCTCTCTTTCTCCCCCCTCCCCCCTCTCTCTTCCCCCCCCCTCTCTCTCTCTCTCCCCCTCCCTCTCTCTCAAGTGGTTCTGGGAAACGAGAAAACTGAAGCCCATTTTGATAGTAAGGATTCGTGGATGGAAGGGTCACTCTAGGAAACAGATTCTCATATCATTTCCTTGGTCTTTTCTCCTCTTCCTCCTCCCCCCCCCCCGCTTTCTTTCTCTCTCTCCCCCCCCCTCCGCTTTCTTTCTTCCTCACCCCCCCTTCCCACTCTTTCTGTCTTTTTCTCTTTCATGTGGTCTAGGAAATGTAGAGTCACAAAGCAAACATTCGTGGATGGATGGCTCACACTAAGACAGACTCTCTTAGCATTTCCTCTCTCTCTTTCTGTCTGTGTGTGTGTGTGTGTGTGTGTGTGTGTGTTTCTTTTCTCTTTATTTTTTATTTTCCTCCCTCGTTCTTTTTTTTATCTCTTCCCCTCTGTCTTTCTTCCCCCTTTCTTTCTCTTTGCCCCCTCTTCTTCTCTCTCTCTTTCTTTCTCCTCCTCCTCCTTCAGTTTCTCTCTCTCTCCCCTCTCTCTGTTTCTCCCCTTCTCTCTTTCCCCCTCCCTCTCTTTCTCCCTTTCTCTCTGCCCCTCTCCTCTCATTCCTTCTCCTCCCTCCACTTCACTGTCTTTCTCTCTCCCCCTCCTTCATTCTCTTTCTCCTTACCCCTCCTTCATTCTCTTTCTCCCTCCTCTACATCCTTCTCTCCATTTCTCTCTCTTCTTCCTTCCCTCTCTCTCTTTCACGTGGTCTAGGAAAACCGAGAAATATAAAGCCCCACAAAGTAAACATTGGTGGATGGATGGCTCACCCTAAGAGAGGATCTCATCCGCCCAGACAGATATGTATGGAGGGCGGGGCGCTGAGGCAAGATTTATACTGGTGCTCGACTGGTGAGACCCACGTATGCAAAACATCACAAAACGTCTTCTGCCAGAGAGATATGGTCGGGTTTAAAAAGGCACAAGGATATTCTTAACTCTTGTTCCTTTTATGCGGGACAAGGGGTGACCAGGAAGATTGGGTCGTAAGCCGCGTCAGCTCGATCCGGTTGTAAAGTTCTCTCGACCCCCCCCCTCCCCTCCCCCCCCCCTCCCCTCCCCTCCACCAGTCAGTGTCTCAGTCAGTTATACAGTCACTCAGTCAAGGGTGGTGTTCACAGTTGAAATGTATAAGTTTGAAGAATTGAAATTTTGTTGGTTCTTGTAATGATGTATTTTTGAGTATCAGCAATTATGGTTTTTCAGCAAGTGTACTAAATTAATTCATACATTAAACAATATTTGAAAAGTAAAAGAGATAAAGCAATTTTTTTTATCATATTCGTATAAAAAAATAGCGAAGTGAAAAAATTAAGTAATTCTGCAGATACAAATATTCTTTTTTATACGGATATATGTCAAGTTTCCTATCAAAATACAAATATTTTTTCCAAGGACTCACTTTAATATATCGCTGCTCATTTCAAAGAACTTCTATCATTTCCGGTGGAGGAGTAAACGAGGAAATCATCCGTGTAATATTCTCCTTTACAGACCTCGGTTGTCGTTTATACACTACGATAGGGATACATTATGCAAGAGACTCACTACACACAGCTGCCATATATCTACCGCAGACGTATCCCTAAAAGCCTTCTAGTACAGTAGAATATGATTAAAACTCGTAGAAGCTCCTTTGGTTATTACTCTGCTCTCCTGCAGAAACTATTGAAAACATTTTTTAGTGTTCATAACGAAGGAGAAAGTGGGTCCTGTAAGCCTATTAAGGGCAGTGAGGATACGGCATACTGAATATTATACCTCGGTACACAAGGAATCAATGTGGCCGACGCTGCACTCTATTGCATTCACTTACCCAACTAAAGTCAGGTAACTATTCACAGCCGGGTCGCGGGAGCAAAACATTAACTTTTACAACAGGAGAAGAGCTCTATATGCAGTAGGTCACCGCATCCCGATATTGTTCACGATACAGTTAAATATTAACTAAATTCGAAGGAGCTTTACCTTAGTTGTGCATGACTTGTCTCTCCTACAGACACATTTAAAGCAAGTTGCACCACACAAACTCTCCCTCAGGAGCCCTGGTTGAGACACATGGCATATTACTGAACTTCTCAGGAATCCACTTCCGTGAGACACGATCTTCATCTCCACCACAGAAACAAGGATTTAGAGCAAGTGTTCCCCTGAATGCCTAGAGTTTTGCCTTTTTTGTTTTATACAATAATATTCAACTTTGCGGAGGTATTCTTAGCACGATCTCTCTCTCTCTCTCTCTCCTGTAGAAACAAAGATTTAAAGCATGTAGTCCACGACAGACTCCCCAGTTATTACCACTAGTATAACACAATATTGCTCAAGTTGGCAGGAATCTTCTCCTTTGGGAGGGGGGGGGGAGGGTGAAGGGGCCCCACGATCTTTCTCTGCTGTAGGAGCTGATGGCACCGAGGGAGTTTGCGTGCAGCAATATCCTTTATGAGGACGACCTGGGCTAACTTTCCCCCACTGCACCTCGAGTCATGATGAAACTCGTTCCCTCTAAATAAGGTAATCAAAGGCCAAACTACCGCACTAGAGTTCCATGAGGGGGAAAATATGTTAAAGGACACAAGGTAAGAGTATGTGCTCTCGGCTTCACGCTGGAGAGAAACGTAATAATAGATGGAGGGTAAAATAGAGGGTTGATGACATTTTATTCTTGAGGGGAAAAATGAGAAATTACACGGAGTGAAAAAAATCCCCAGGAAAGATTTAGGAGTTACGAGGGTTATTAATAAGGTATTTTGGGGAGGAGGGGTGAATTTTTTTTTTTTTTGTAATACGCAGAGGAAAAATAAGAGATTACATGAATATTGTATGGTACTTAATGAAAGACTTGCTTTTGGTATACGATGAAAAAATACTGATTAAATGTGCACAGAATATAATTTATGAAACATTAAATCAAATATCTTGTAATTTTTAATACGTTGGAAAAATTACAGATTACATTAATGCTAAACAAAAATTACAAGCGTTATAAATAAAAGAAAATTTAAAAACATAGAAAAATAAGATTCCATAATAGCAGAATAAAGGTCACAAAAGTTTTACATAAAATACTTTATGTTTCATACGTAGAAATGATTGAAAGATTATATGAATATGAAACAAACGCTACAGGCGTTGTAATAAAACAATATTTATTTTTTAATATATGAAATTATATAAAGAAAACAAATATTAAATAATGGTTACATGCTTTATCAAGAAAAGATATATTTAATACTAAGGAAAAATAAAGGATTACAATAATACAGCATAAAAAGACTAAAATATAATGAACACTGTTAATTAAGCATAAAACAAATAATTCTACCACGTCTAAATCTGGGACTACTAAGAAAAAAAAAAAACAAGAAAATAACAGTTATAGAAAAAAAATCATTAAGTATATATTAGAATGAGAATTACATAATTTATACATAGGAAATATATTTTAATTACCGCAACAATCTATCTCTCTTACTTCTAATATATATATGCGATTAACTTGTCATTTCTAACATCAATAACAAAATATGATGACATAATACTAAGATACCGTATGTTCCTCCTACTTGTCCTCCCTTCCCTCTCCTCTCTTTTCTTCTCTTCCCCTCCTGTTTCTCCTTCTCCTCTTCGTCTTCCTCATATCCTCTTCCTTCATATTCATCTCCTACTCCTCGTCCTTCTCTTTCACATTCTCCTTCCCTTCCCCTTCTCCTCCTCCTATTCTTTCATCTGCTTCTCTTCCTTCTCTCACATTTTCCCCTTCCTACTCATCCTCCTCCTCTCAAAATCTCCTATTCCCTCTCCCTCCTCCTCCTCCTCCTCCTTCCCCAAAGAATCTCCACACTACCCCCTCTTCCCCCCCGTTCCTCCTCCCCCCAACCCCCCCAAAACAAAACACCTCCCACCGCCTCTCTCAACTGCTTCAAAACTGCAGCTTAATCAGGGACGTTAAACAAAATTTCGGAGTCATTACCACCCAGCAAGGCGAGATTTACCTCCACGCCTGAACATCATCACGACAGCCAGAAGTTGGAGGTCAAAACTGTCCAAATTATCACGACTCGGTGTTGAGGAACGCTCTGGTGGGTCTGGGTAACTGGGGTGAGGTGGGGGTGGGTGGAGGTGGGGTGGGGTGGGGTGGGGGTGAGAGGGACGAGTGGTGGAATAGAGTGGGGTATGAACATTTTTTTTTGTCTGCATGACTGTCTGTGTGTGTGTGTGTGTGTGTGTGTGTGTGTGTGTGTTTAAGGTCACTCTGTATACGTCTGTGTCTGTATATTTCTCTATTTATGTTTATTTTTCTGTCTTTCTTTCACTAATAATCAGTCTCTCTCTCTCTCTCTCTCTCTCTCTCTCTCTCTCTCTCTCTCTCTCTCTCTCTCTCTCTCTCTCTCTCTCTCTACTTTTGTCAACCCTTATTTTTATTTTAGTTCTCTATCTCACTATATTCGTGTTAAGGATAGGTTAGGTTAGGTTAGGTTACGATAAGTTAGCTCAGGTTAGGTTAGGTTACGATAAGTTAGGTTAGGTTAGGTTAGGCTCCAGATCCGGGTTTGTAATATATAAGGTTTAGTGAATCACAGATAGACCAATGTTCCGGTCCTGCTGATCCTTGGGGCCAAATAATGGGACGAAATGAAAACTCTGCTCCTTCATCTGGCACAGTGTTTACTCTCACAGGGGATAAACTGGAGGGTATCGATGTAGTCAAGTTTTCTATAAGTTATCGTTTTCTGTAAGTTGCCTTATCGTCTGTTTTTGTTTTTGTTTTTTTTGTTATTGTTTATCTTTTGTTTCTTTGTTTTGTTATTGTTTGTTTCTGTCATTGTTTATTATTGTTTTTGTTTGTTTTTGTTATTGTGATTTTTATTGTTTGTGTTATTGTTTGTTTTTGTTATTTTTTTGTTTGTTATGGTTGGTTTGTCTGTTACTTTTTTGTTATTGTTTGTTTATGTTGTTTGTTTCTTTTATTGTTTTAATTATATGCTTCACTTATTAATTCTCTCATATATAGTTCGTTTATTTGTACAACAGGCGTGGATAATCTTTCTTTCCTTGTTATTGCTATTTTATTACCATTGTTGCTTCGTCTTCTCTTTCGATTGTGCTAATTCCTCTTTCCTTTGCTACTTATTAGATAAAACCTGCTATTTACCTTCCGTTATTCCTAGTTTGTTTATTTATATGTATGGTACTTCCTATAAACCTTCGACTCCTCTTCTTTACAAAACAAGTGAATAATAATCTGCCTTACGCAACGTTGAAGTGCCGGCTGATAGTTGGAATCTCATTATGTATATTGGATTACGTCAGCTTAAAAGCCCCCAAGAATTTTTTTGGGGGATGACAAGATTTCTATATTTTTTTTTTAATTAAGATTTGCATTAGTCGCTTTACCCAGGAAAATTTTTTTGAGGGATAATTAGTATGTTTGTTAACTCATGAACACGTATGATTATTATATGCAAGTAAATAAGTATATTGTGGTATTACAGGGATTAGATAAGTAAGAAGACACAATAGTTCTGAAATATTTATTTAATCCAATGAATTATGAGGGAATATATTTATCATGTGAGTAAATAAATGATTATATTTAAAGTAAAGAGTAAATCCGTTGCCTCAATTAACTCCCCATGATAAAATTCTTCCAGGGGAAAAAAATGCAATTACGTATAACATTATACTCGTTTTAAAATTATAGATGATACGAGTGTTTTTTCTTCTCTTGTGTGTTCGCCTCAGTGACTGGTTCGTCCACCCACTCACTCACTCATCATCCACTCACTCACCCACTCACTCACTCACCCACTCACTCACTCACATAGAAAAAAAATATCCCTGACAGCTTATACAAACTGCTAAATATACATAACATAATCTTCTTAGACCAAACGAACTACTGTACATTTTATTCAAGCTCCTTAAATTGTAATGTGTCAGCAGCCCTATGCGTGACAGTGTTACTGGAGGAGAAACACTGACCTGGGTGCTTACTTGTATTTGTTTGTTTGTATTGTTTGTGTTGGTCTGTATGAACAAGAACATTGAGTGAGAGAGAGAGAGAGAGAGAGAGAGAGAGAGAGAGAGAGAGAGAGAGAGACGCATTTCTCCACAAACTGATAACAGAAACTAATTTTTTTTTTCTCTTCTCGATAAATTTCCCAAAGTTTATAAAGTTCTAGTAACTCGCGTCCACACTTTTCTTGTTACAGACACAAACTAAAGCGAACACGAGAGAGAGAGAGAGAGAGAGAGAAAGAGAGAGAGAGAGAGAGTCCGTGTATACAGTATAAAAGCTTAAAATACGTGACGATTTAAAACAATCCAATACAATTCATCAAGTCTATTATTTATCGATACAACTCTTAAAACGACCGCCACAGACCGCTATAACCTGTTCATAACTCTTAAATAATTTATGACCTCAAATCATAACCCTAAATAGCCTTCAGTCGTAAAGCTTTATATTCTCTAACATTCAGGCAGTTTCAGTTATAACTATAAACTTCAGTCTTACGTCTTCATAACTTCCAGTCTTAAAACCCTCAATATATTTCAGATTTAATTCTTCACAACCTTGACTCTACAACCCATAAAAATGTCTCATTAAAACAACTTCTTGTATCTCTCACAAGAATCACAACTTTTCCTAATTATTCTCTCTCGGTCTTAACAACTTTCCTGTTAATTTAGATGTCAATTACAACCTCTCATTATAACCTATTGACCTATTCCTAAATAATCTTCTTAAAGTCCTGCCCAGTCTTTCACAACTCACAAAAAACACAACCACACTACACTACCACCACTACTACTAGACACTACTACACCACCACCACCACCACCACTACCACACCCACCACCACTACCACACATCACCACAACCACCACCACTTCCAAATACCACTACACACTATCACCACATACTATCATAAACAAACCACCAACATCACACATCACCACCATCATACACCGCCGCCACCACCACCACCACATACTACTACCACTACCACACCACCAAAACCACCGCATACCACCACAAACACACCATGTCAGTTTGTCGTAAAATGTTTAGTCCTTGAGGCCAAACACAGATATTGAGAAGATAGTTTTTTCTTCTTTGCCGTCTTGCTCGTGAAGTCCCACCGGATTCCAAGTTCAGTCCTCACTCTAAACAAAACTCAAAACAAAAGTTAGAACCAAAAGCTTTTGATTATGTGAACTTTCAAGAATGAGAAATTATTCCCAATGTTTTTTTTTAATATCGTTGTTAAATCTGATTTTGCCCGATTAAGTTAATTTTTTTTTTTGGGGGGGGGGAATCCTCTTTTGAGATTTAAATCCTTTTTGTTTTTGCCTATTATCTTTGTAAAATCCGATTTAGATAGGATTTTTTTTAATCCCTTGGGAATTTTGCAATATCTATCAGGTATCGAATTTTCCTCTACACGTAATTTTCCTTCTGTTAATGACGAATTTACTGACAAAAGAACGAGTATAATCGCCCAATGGCAGACTAGAGTGACAGTGATGGTCATATATATCACTCCTTAATCATTCTGTAAAAATTAGAAAAAAGTAAATAAAATTCTCTTATCAATGAAATTCGATCGTGTTTATGGATTAGCTATATTCTTTTACTTATACTTAAAATAATAAAAGAAGAATGAAACCAATATCGTCGACATGTTGAGTAAAGTGTCGAGAAGTAAACAAGTGTCGAAGTATCAGTAAGTGTTAAAGTGTCAAAACGTCGATAATGTAAAGTGTTGAAGCCAGACGAAAAAAATCGATCAACTCACAACCTTATGTATAATTATAGTGTGATTATTAAAACAAATAAACAGAAACAGCCGGTGACACAATTATCTTAAGCTACAATACAGACGCTTGTAATTTCACCGTATTATACTAGAGTGAGCTGTACCGTTATTGTCTTACACTATATCAACTGAGAGTGGCTGTATCACGCACTACCAGGATGGTCTGAAGCCTCATCATCCCTCACTATACCCTGAAGATGTTTATAGCGCCATTAGTTTAAGCCACAGAGGATTACAATATCATTATCTTAAATTAGAAATGGTGGGTCTTTTTTTTTTTCTCTTCTTACTCGCTATCCTATTAAAGATGGAGGCGAAGGAGTTCAAAGGCTGCCACAATATTCCAATTCTCAAAGCTTCATCACCGTGGGAGCCAACAGTGAGGAGGACCTTGGTGCTCTTGTACTTGCTCTGAAGAGGACCATTGAGCGTGTATCCCCCGCTATAGAACGTCTGGAATATGCTCTCTTCAGCGCCATTAACCAGACACCAGGCGTTAATGGCCTAAGGAGGAGAGAGAGAGAGAGAGAGAGAGAGAGAGAGAGAGAGAGAGAGAGAGGAGGGTTCCTTACTACCTTGTCATGCATAAGCGCCTCGCCCTGTCGCCTTCACCTGAGTGTTCATTCATTACCTTGTAAGAGGAACCGAGTCTTACCGCCATGAAGACGTCAAAGTGCATTATGCTAATGAAGTGGCGAGGGAACTCTTTAACACGGGCTTGACTTAATGCACCGCTTAGTCCTTACGCAGGCCAATTAATCTAGCGAAAGTGACCAGCTAGGAAGAGGACCCAGAGAGAGAGAAGGAGATACTGTCCTTCGCCTCCTCACCCTCCTCATTTTCAGGAAGATATGAGCATACTTGTTTAATTGAATCCTGCTGGTGAAAGTGAGTGAGCAAGGGCCTTCGGTGTATTTAAGTTTTCACGCATATCAATTACTGTAGTGAAGGTGACTAGCGGGGAGGAGATTAGGGCGAGAGATGATTCTGTCATCTTTTTCACCTTCAGTAGTATAAAAGTACTTTCTTCGTCGTATCCTGCTGGAAGGAGGGAGCATCTATCGGTATTACAGCCAATGTTAATCTCTTCGTAGGAAAATTGACCAGTAAGACCCACATAAGAAGACTCGAGGAGAAACGACGTTCTTTCTTCCGTCTTCATCATCATCAGACTAACTTGCTGGGGAAGGTCACAGAATGGAAACTGACTTTGTAAATATGTCTAGTCTAGCAAACAGGACCAAACTAGAACTGGTATAGCTGAGGAGTCTTCTTCCTCATCTTCAGGAAGTAGAAAATACCCCCTTCGTAGTCTCCTCTTGCTGGGTGGGGAGGAGGCGAGTGGTGGAATCTGTCCTCGAGACCAACTAATCTAACAGAAGTGACCAAAATGACCAAGGTAGGAGGACTTGAAAGGGAGAAACTGTCCTCTTCGTCAGGAATATGAGAGTACCTACTACCTCTCATCGCGCTGGGAGGGAGAGGAAGGGAAGGAGAGGAGAGTGCTGAGGCTTATGTGTTACTCCAGTGAAGGAAGTTTTAAGTGCGAGGGGCTTAGCTTGTGTACCCACGGGAGGCTGGTGGATGGTAGGATGGGATACGTTCTCTCAGAGGAAGGAGAAAAGAGAGATAATTCCTACAGAGATTAAAGGAGGAAAGATGTTGAAACTGAAACAGCTTATTGAGACAAATATAGAGACGCAAAAGGTATAACACACACACACACACACACACACACACACTATTATATTGTATAGAAGAAGGTTACAACTTTAATAAATACGTGGGTGTTACACTAGAAAAATCATGAATTATTTTTGTTTTTTTCGATTTGAAGATTACAACCAGGAGAAGTTCAGGGGAAATTAAAAAAAAAGACTCAGAGATTGGAAAGAGATTAAATAAATTAGTTGTGTGATATTGTAGATTAGGAAAAAAATCATTGTGTGTGTGTGTGTGTGTGTGTGTGTGTGTGTGTGTGTTGAAATTGATGAGATGTTAGAAAAATAGCCAAACAAATATATAATAAAGGAAGAATATAAATAAATATATAATACGATGATAATAAACAGATAATGAAAAAGAGAATAGATGAACTAAGATAAAAACAAAAGTTATTGACTTGATGACCATAAACATTTTCCGTAAAGATCGTGAACTGATGGAAACGTTTTATTTTGAGGTTATATTAAGTGATAAGAAAACATGGATGGCTGAGAGGGCTGGGGGGGGGGGGGTGCTGAGAGGGCTAAGAGAGCTGAGAGAGTTGAGAGGTCTGAGAGGGCCGAAAGGGTTAAGGGGGCTAAGAGGGGGGGTGATATAAAGCTGAAAGAGTTGATAAACTTGAGAGGGGTTGAGAGGGATTGAGAGGGTTAAGAGGGCTAAGGGAAGCTGAAGAGATACAAACACGACAAACAAACAAATAAATACAAATATAAAGGAGAAATTGAGAGATAGAGAAGAATAAAAGGAACTGTCTCTCTATCTCTTTGACTAATGAGAGATGATCACACTCTTCTAGGGATAATAATGACCTTGTGTTATCCCTGTTTGCCTGTCTGTCTGTCTGTCTGTCTCTGTCTGCCTCTCTTTTTTTATGTCTGTGTTTGTCTCTGTCTCTTCTTTCTGTCTTTGTCTGTCTCTTTTCTGTCTGTATCTCTTCCTGTCTCTTCTTTCTCTCTTTCTGTCTCTTTCTTCCTGTCTCTTTTCTGTCTGTATCTCTCCCTGTCTCCTCTTTCTCTTTTTCTGTCTCTTTCTTCCTGTCTCTTTTTCTCTCTCCGTATCTTTCTCTCTCTGTCTCTTTTCTGTCTGTATCCTTATCTCATTCACTCTTTTTTCCTGTCTGTTTTCTCTGTGTCTCTTTATGTTTGTCTATTTCTCTCTTTCTCTCAGTCTTTCTCCCCATCTTTATTTCTGTCTTCATCTGTCTCTCTGTCATGGAGGAAAGAGGTGACAGATGCTATAACGTGGACAGGGGGAAGTTGAGACAGACAGACAGACAGAGTACAGAGTGGGGCGGAGTGGGTAGTTGAAACAGACAGGCAGATAGACAGAGTGTAGAGTGAGTGGAGGAATTAATAAAGGTCAACATCAGCTCTGGAGGTCACTACCACAATGGTGAGTCACATAACCACAACTTTCGGGCCAATATATAACTTTGCCTAAACCTTAACTTTCTATTCGAGAGTGAAGAGGGAGGGAAAGTGGAGAGAGAGGGAGAATAGGTAAGTGAGGGAGAGTGGCGAGGAAGTGAGAGTAGGGAGAAGGGAGAGTAAGGAGAGTTGGTAGGGAAGGGGTGTAGTGAGAGTATGAAGTGAGGAAGAGGGAGAGTGGAGAAAGGGTGGGAGGAGAGAGAGAGGGAGGGAGGGAGGAAGACAAACACAACACAAATACAGACTAGAAACAACGCTTTAACAGACAAACACAACACACACAGACAGACCAGAGATAACGCTTTAACGAAGAAAAAAGAAAAAAGAACTCACTGACACAAAGCTTTGACAGACACTCCCAAGAGGTAAAACTGAAAAGAAAAATCAATACACCAAAAATATTGTTGTTTTAAAAGAAAATGTTTCAGCTTGTTCTTCGAAGCTTTGTGTTGATTTAAGTTTTTGGCTCACAACAGCGAGGAAGAACTGAGGTCCGAATAATTCACTCTACTCGAGAATTTCATTTATCTGTCAACATATTCACGGTAAATGTTTAGGTGGTGACAAAATACAGTCTGGGCCCTGGAATCTGAGTTGAATGGACGTTGGAGTTACCAAAATATTAACATTGAGGGTTATAACTGGCCTAAGAGTTAAATGTTATTAAATGTTAACGCTGACAAATTTTGAACATTACAGGTTGTAAACATTGGTGAGTTTCTATATGGAAAAATATGAACATTACAAAATTTTAGCAATGTGGAATTCAATTTTGTACCGAGTATGCTATTCAAACAATGATGAATTTGAAGACAACACAATTGATTTTGTTTCAGAACATTTTGGAATTTAGTCATAACAATATACATACAAGAATTGCAGACCCAGAATCAAACCAACCAAGAATTATTATTCGAAGTATGAGGTTAAACATTTACTACAAGAATATTTTTCAAGGTTAGGAAAGCATTCACAAGAGTTGACAGTGCAGTATATTACAGGAAGATGAAATTCAGGAGTAACTAATTTTACTTTGAGGGAGAAGAAGCTGAGAAGGAGGGAGTTGTTTTCTCGGGCTATAGACTATAGAGACTCAGGGACGCGTTTCATCACATCTTGAATTTCAGAAGTAGAGATTATTTGGCATTTGTCTTTCGTATCAACAAATCTTTGGTGTATCTGAAATAGTTCAAGTTAACTTTTTGAGGATTATTGGTGAAATTATTTGTCCTTTTAAGAGTTATTATTTAAGTCACTGTCCTCAAAGGATTTTAAAATCACATATGCATAGACATATTTATAAACACACTTACACCAAATTTACTCATACACCAAACTTACACACACACACACACACACACACCAAACTTACACATAAACACACACACTGCAGAAAAATAAATGAGAAAAAGGCGCTGAGACATCACTTTGGTATTCAAACTATCTTCCTATGATAGAATCGGTCAGAGAAGACGACGTCATTTACAAATCTTGGCAAATGTGTCGTTTACGAGGCTGGACGACCAATGCCAGAAAATTACAGGGGGGGAGTACAGGGGAGAGGAGAAGGAGCAGGAGAAAGAGGGGAAGGAGGAGGAGGAAAAGGAAGAGAAGGGGGGAAGAGGTGTAAGAGACGAGGGGGTGGTGGTTGTTCAAGGTCCTCCTCCTCTCACTGTCCGGATGATGAGCGACAGAGATTCTGCCTCAAGTTCCAATTTTCTCCCCCGACGAACAAAATTCAAGCTTACATAAATTCCCAGAGCCGACTGTCATAAACCAATTTGCAATTTGGCGGTCAAATGTCTCGTTACGACTCTGAATTGGAGCTTGACTTTCCAATCTGTGAGCTGATTCGCTATGCAATGGGCGGTGCAATTCCACTATTTTCAGGATCAATGCTGCCCTGAACTCGAGATGTATTAGGGGAAAACATGCCGGATGTGAGAGTCGTTTTGAGGGTAAATTCGTGGTTTGTTTGTCGTCACAGGTGACTTTTGTGGTGTGTCAGGTATCAGGTGGGATGATTTGATGAGGAGGACTGGAATAAGACAGACAAAATCTCAGGTCTTCTCTTGGGACAGCCTTCGTCCTCTTTACCAACACACACACCTAGATAATTATTACGTTCGACTTCCTCACCTGGCGTACAAATTATCCTATAGAGTTGTTACTTACATACTTACAATGTTCTTGTATTATAGTGAGGATACACTTATAAATGTCCTTGAGTTATGCTGTAAACACAGACGTACATCAGACCACGAACAAAAAAACACGGATCAGCTTCCTTACACAGGTCTCAGAGTTAGTAATGAAAAAAAAAGAAATAATCACAGAAAAAACGGGAATAATCACATTTATATGATATTCCAGACGACAAGAAAATACAGAATATCAGCACCCTGTACAATATATTACATCCTGAGCAGCACAAAAAAAACACACTAAATTTCTCGAAGGTAATCATATTGGTCTTGACGTTAGAGGCGAGGAACAGGGGAAACACTCCATCATCAATCATCTATGGCCTGCCAGCACATTATTTCAGCACCATTAACTTATCGACAACATATATGAAGACTCATAACCTCAGGGATGATATATATTTGTTCTCGGAAGACCAGGAGCAAAAAAAAAAAAAAAAAAAAAAAAATAATTCCACCAACAAAAAATTGCATAGTCCTTCCATTACTTTTTTCTTTCTGTTATCGAATAGTTTTAAGATACATGGAACGGAAATCCGATTTTTTCCCCCCCCGGATATTCGGTAAACCTGCGTTATATACTTTTATTTTCCGAATTATTGAGGCCAAACTGCCCTATTGATATTTAAGGGAATATTCTATTGTCATGTACGAATTATCTGATCTCTTCACAAAAAAAAAAAATTCCACGAAAACAAACACTCAGCCAGGAGGACAGAGAACAGATAGACAGGCATACACACAGACAGTCACACATACAGATAAACAGACAGGCAGGTAGACAGATAGACAGACAGGCAGGTAGACAGATAGATAGGCATACACACAGACAGTCACACATACAGATAGACAGACAGGCAGGTAGACAGAAAGACAGACAGGCAGGTAGACAGATAGATAGGCATACACACAGACAGTCAAACATACAGATAAACAGACAGGCAGGTAGACAGAGAGACAGACAGGTAAGCAAAAACACTAATCTTCCCCCCAAATTGAAAATAAACCCTGGTGAATTTAGCAACAAATCACGAAGCTTAAACCTACCTGGAAATTAACCAGAAATTAACACAGGTCAGGGTTGTTGAGCAATATAATTAACACGCATTGAAAAGTTAAGACTGGTGTAATTACCATAGGTGGGGAGTTAACACTGCTATAATCGACACAGGATAAGAGTTAGAACTGGTATAATCGGCATAGAACAAGAGTTAACACTGCTATAATCGACACAGGATAAGAGTTAGAACTGGTATAATCGACATAGAACAAGAGTTAAAACTGGTATAATCACATGAAGTTACACGGGGTGGCAGGCAAGCAGGACACAGGAGGTGCCGCCCTCAGGTGTGGGAAGGACACACCTGCTGATGAGAGAGGACTACCAGGTGTAACTTGCGTATATCACCTGGGCTTATTAACACTCGTCCAAGGGGGGGGGGGATGAGGATGAGGAGGCTTCTACTACTACCAGGAGGGAGGATGTGTGTCAGTAGGATGGAGGATGTGTATTAGAAGGATGGAGGATGTGTATTAGTAGGATGGGCAATGTGTATTAGTAGGAGGGAAGATGAGTGTCTTTTAGGATGGAGTACGTATTAATATGAAGGGCAGTACAGTGTTAGGATGATGAAGGATATATTTTTAACAGGATGAGAAAGTCCTTTTGAGTTTATTCTCACAGTGCATAATAAAGCAAAATCAAATTCTTTCAGTTTCCATTCTGCAATAGCAACAATATCATCACACTTTATACTCCCAAATCTACCCTGACAAGCCGCAGAAATTTCCAGGATAGATGGTCAAAGTTCATTTAGAAATTAGGATAACGACTCTTCTCCCTTCTTCTCCTCCCTCTCCTCCCTCCCTCTTCTCCCTCCCTCCCTCCCTCATCTCCCTGGAAGTCTGGTAGGTCTTGGGGTGGCTGTCATTGTCTGAGATCACCAGGAGACGCAATTTCCACTGATTAAGCCTCGTAGCCGGAGTGTTACAATCTTGATTCTACGACACACACAGAACACACTTAACCGCGGTAGGTCTCACTGGTTAAAGGGTCATGAAGGCAGTCGTGGTTAATCCTTTTCTTGTTAGTTATGTCTTGGTTAATCCCTTCTAATGACGTTGTAGTTAATCCCTTCTAATGACTTTGTGGTTAATCCCTTCTAATGACATCGTGGTTAATCCCTTCTTGTGGCGTTGTGGTTAATCGTTAATTTTTAGTTATGTCGTGGTTAATCTTGTCTTATTAGTTATCCCTTCTTGTATTAGAGTCATGGTTAATGCCTTCTAACGTTGTCGTGGTTAATCCTTACTTATTCATTTTGTTGTGGTTAATTATCCCTTGTAGTGATAATATAAGCACGTGTGTCTAGGGCATCACTCTTGGGGTACATCGTGGTTGTGTTGTTCCATGATGGTGTGTGTGTGTGTGTGTGTGTTGTGGTCTTTGTGTTGTTGAGAGGCAGTAACGTTGAGGTTGTACACACACACACATACACACACACACACATATACACACACACACGGGTCAACCTTGCTACAGGATTAACTGAGTATAATTTTTACCTGTGCGACAAGACGAAGCTGGACTGAGGACAAACATTTAACCATTAGGCAGAATGATCGCCTTTCGTTGACTCTTCAATTTATTTCCCAGGATTAATGGACTTACACAATCTTGAGTTCGTCTTTCAGTTGACATCGTCCATCCTGGGAGAATTAAATGTTTGTTTACATTTCCATCACCTGCCTGTAAACTAATACCTGGATGTTATCATGATTAATTAAATTGAGAGGAAAAGAAGATTACGTGGATGAGAATAAATGTTATTGAGCGTAAAGTGAGATTTTTGCAACCCTTGAGTGCCTTATGTAATTACCAAACGCGAGGCACTTTAATGTTCATTTCTTTATCATGAACTTGTCTAGTGTCTTAGTACTCCAGACTGTATATTAGAGAGAGAGAGAGAGAGAGAGAGAGAGAGAGAGAGAGAGAGAGATAAAACAAACACACACACACACACACACGGAAAAAAAACGAAATACATAAGTACAGAAAAAAAAGTCATAAAAAGACCCAATAAGACTACACGGCCATTTACAGAGGTACAACAACACAGTATAGTAAGTAAGGATAAAACAGAGGACCCCAAATTACAGGACCAGCGCCCCCTACACTCATTAAGAGAGCTCTTACAGGGTAATTCTACCCCTTACCACCGTCGTCACGTTACGAGGGGGAACTACACTAGAGGTCATCACCGTTCCTTCCCTCATTTAACTCTTGTTTATATTTTAGGGCCAAACTAATCCCTAGACACGAAATTAGACCCTAATTGTCATACTAAGTGAGATGGTTTCATTAGGTTAGCAGCAGGTGATGTGTTCTGCAGTGGTGTAGTTTTCTTCTCACAGTAAGACCTCTCGTTTACCTCTGTCGGTTCACACAACCTCGTATGACAGTGTGGAAGATGTATTCAGTAATGAGTGGAAACAGAAAATATTGGAGATGAAGAATAAAAATCGCTGTGAGTATTTTGTGTGTGTGTGTGTGTGTGTGTGTGTGTGCGTGCGTGCGTGCGTGCGTGTGTGTGTGTGTGTGTGTGTGTGTGTGTGTGTGTGTGTGTGTGTAATGACAAATAACATCAGGAGATACATGATTAAAGCCAACTAATTCACTACCAACATCACCTTTAACTCTTGTCTAAACACACACATACTACAATGGACCACCAACTTGGCCGCCAGGAGATGATGGTATGTGTGTTTACTCAGCTTGGTGTTCCTAGTGTGATTAAACTTCTAAGTATTATATAATATCAAAGACAGCCAGCCAAGGTTTTCTTCGTCAACATAACTGGTAAGGAGAGACTCTTATAAACACGGCTGTTGATGAGCCTGAGGTTGGAACAGAGAGATTCACTAAACCTTCAGAAAATTGGGAAAGTTTTATCGTTTTGTTGTTGTTGATGTTTGAATAAATGAGTGAATCCCCGGAAGGCGAAGCTTTCCGTAAACATGTGGAAATTAAAGCCATTTATGGGTTGTTTTTGATATCTGGGGGTGTTTGAATGGCTAGTGTGTTTTGATGTTTTGATAGAGTTGTGGCTCTGAATAAAAAGTGACTATGGCGTTGACGGGGAAACAAAAATAGAAATAATACTGGTTTGGTTGCTGTCATGTTGGTGGAACTAGTTCTGTAGTTGTTTTCATGTATATCAGTTATGAATTTATTGATATATTAATGTCAGTATATATAAAATATGTATATGCAGACATGTATATCAACCTACGTCAGTCCATGCCAGATAAAAGGCTCCCACACAACTGTGTCTTAAGGGTCCTTGGTCTCAAGAACCAAAATAACTTCAGGAATCTATCTTGTAACACACACACACACACACACACACACACACACACACTGACAAAGCCATAACACAAACATACATACATACATACATACGTATGTACATACCTACACACGTACATACATACATACAAACAGAGCTAATGCCCAATATAATTACTTTTTTTTACTAAATTTCAAACATTCAGGCCGACAATTATACAACAAATCAGTTCGTTAATTAATCACAAATTTAGCAGAAAAGTTATATTTATATATTTTTTTCTCTTGGTCAAAATCCCTTCCCACTCTTTATTATATTGTGTCATAAATAAGCTTCCTCCCTTATATATACGTGTCTCCCTTATTAGCGGCCACGAGTATCGAAAACCTCTACATTGCTTGATTATATTAGCATCATATTGCTAACCATTAGACAACATGGCGACAGACAGTGAATACCACTCATTATAGCGCTCATTATTCATAGTTGTTTCTTCGTACTGATAGTCTTTGATAGAGGCAGATAAACACTTGTACTCGTGTTAAAGGGAACATCCACTTCTGGTTCTCCGAGTCATAGGGTCGTTTTGATGTGAGGGTTCTTCGGGGATTCTGCTTTCACTATGTAGATGCTCTTATGATTGTTGCTATTATTATTACTATTTTGTTGGTAGTAGTAGTAGTAGTTGTAGTAATAGTATTAGAAGTAGTAGTTTCATTATTATTAGTAGAAATATTATCATCACTATCAATATCAGCGACATATCAAGGAGGTGTTCGAGTGGGTTTCCCTGTGTTCGGGTCCGTGGGTATATCCTTCTTGTAAACGCGACGATAATTCTTGAAGGAGTTGACAGACTTTCTTGAAACTTGGCAGCGACATTGGACCCCCTCAAGAGCTGGGACAAGAGTGACAATAAACTTGATACCATTATTCTAACCGGTGAATTTAAGCTGAGAAGAGGGGAGGGGGGGGGGGGAGTTCGGGAGTAGAGTGGGTTTTCGACTTAGTAAACACATACACGGGAAATGATCTTATTTTTCGTTTTATTATTATTACTTTTATTATTGTTATTTGCCGCTGTTTTTTGGGGAAGGTGTAGTTTAATTGTGGTAGTAGTGGTAGTATCAGTTATGGTAATTGTTGTTGTAATCGTAATGAGATCAGTAGTAGTCGTAATATTGGTATTAATTAAATAAAGCCTTTTTGACACACACACTCACACACTCCTACGCATCACAAGTGAGTGTCGTTGTGTACGCATGTCACTGTGTCTTTTGAGTATTTAATTATATATTTGTATCTGTACCTTGTGTATAAGAGTACTTGCAACACTGCCTGAAAATGGTACTCGATGTGTGTTCCTGTGATCACATGACAAGACCAAAATGTAAGAAATTCACTCACTCAGGAGGTAAAAAAGGACAACTCGACTATTAGATTGATGAGGCGCACACGGAACAATAGGTAGCCGAGTCGATTCATGAGAATGATTCATTTCCATTGTCCTGTTGAATGGAAAAATGCTTTACCATTAGCGGTGATATATCTTAAGAGAGTTTCAGGGGGATAAATAACGAGAGATGCTATTATTATTATTATTATTATTATTATTATTATTATTATTATTGTTATTGTTATTGTTATTGTTGTTGTTGTTGTTGTTGTTATTTATTTATTTATTTACTTTTTTATAAAATTCTTCTGTTAGAGATCCGCTTTTTCTGATGTTTTTAAGGAGTTAAAGTTAGAGGGATGTTGAAAATACTAATAACACTAATAATAATAATAATAATAATAATAATAATAATAATAATAATGAACATGATGATAATTATGATGATGATAATAGTACTTGATGATCTTTAATACCTATTGTTTAAAACACCAATCACGACCTCAGGAACATTACTTCAAGATACCTATTGTTTACTTTACGTACGGCTGCTGATACACATAATTCCTCGTAGAGTAAAGGAACAATACAACTCACCTTTATACATTTACACTATACTAAAATCTACAATACCTTATTATTTGTTACACCTCGATAAAACACAATTATTTTATACAATCATTTATCTAAAAACCTACAGCCCAAGTTTTTTTAATATCCTAATGCATTGAGGCGAAATAGCAAGAAGGACATCCTGAATATTTAACTCTGGTGTAATAAAACATTCTTAAAGGCATTTAAAAGAATCACGAATGCCTTTTCTAACGTGTAATTTTTACTAAGTTTAAGGATTAACGCTGATGACTATTGGAAAAAATATAAACTTTAATTCTTTATAAGATTTATTACATACCCTGTACATTGGAACAGATTTGGCAATGTGTAATTTTCTGATATAAAATTTTAATGTTGGTGGAAGTATCGGAAGAAACCGTCAAAGTGTTAAAAAAAATAGAGAAGTTAGATGTGACAGGAAATGCTTAAAGTAATTGGAAGTTTATATATATGACATAAAATAATTGTATTTATAATAAAGATTATGTATATATATATATTGTACTGTTGGAAAGTTTTGATATATAAAACACACACACACACACACACACACACACACACACACACACACACACAAACACGTAAATCTCTCCATTCACATTCACCAACATGTCGAAATATTTCCAGCCATGTATCGAAATATTGCCTCTCGATAGCCCTGAGACTGTTGTTATGAATACAAAGGAGAAAGTCCCTCCGTGACCACGGCAAACACCTTTCTATTAGTTGAGTGCTGGGGAAGGTGTGTCGGGGAGAGGTCTTGGAAGTTAGGTGGTGATGGAGGGAAGAGACAGAGAGAGAGAGAGAGAGAGAGAGAGAGAGAGAGAGAGAGACTTAGGAAGTGAGGGGAGACAGATTAAGAGGAAGTGAGGAAACATTAGTGATGGCATGAGGAGACGAGAGAAAACAAAAGACAAAGATAAAGGGAGATTAAGAGATATAAAGAGAGACAATGACGATGATGGGAAACATATGAGGAAGGATGCGATGGTTAGATCAAGGCTGGATACTTAGTGTGTTATGTTACACTTGAACAAATATCCCTCATGATGGTTATATATACATCAGTGAGGTGAAGTGAGACGGTCACTGAACCAAGGAGACGTGACTAGTAGTGACATTTGGTAATATTGATTGTGGGAAGTTAGCTGAATATATCCTATGCAGAACTAAATGATAATATATATTCATGGTATTATAACTTAGAGATATCTATACTTACTGCACATAACAGAGTCTTATCACAAAGGAGGAGATATATTTATATATATGTATATATAATACTAGCTAGAAAATCTCATTTTATAAGAATTAGACAGATAAATTTCTACATATAGCGTGATAAAGATTCATTTGAATGTGAAATATATTTAAATTATTTGGCACAAAATCCACCTAACCTAAGACTTAGACATATTTATCTTCAACACACTGCAATAAAATCATGCCTGGATATTACAAACACGGCTTTGCAATATTGCATATGCCAATTTCCATCAAGAATATAGGTGTGTCAGGAGGTGGTCGGCTGGTCTGTGTTGTATGTCTTCGGGCACATAACCTGAGCAAGCAGACAGTGGTGGTGGGTAACGTAAGTCAGGAACTACCATACCACTGGTTTATTCTTCACCACTGAGGGGGGGGGAGGGGGTGGTGTTGATGTAGGAACAGGAGGGAGAGTGGGAGGAGGAGGGGGAATGCAATCAAGAGGAGAAGGAGGAATGGGAGGAGGAGGAATAGGTACAGGCACGAGTAAGAAGAGGAGAAACAGTAGGATAAAGAGGTGGATGAACAGTAGGAGAAAGAGGAAGAGTAGGAGAAAGAGGAAGAGTAGGAGAAAGAGGAAGAGTGGGAGAAAGAGGAGGAGGAGGAGAAAGAGGAGGAGGAGGAGAGGAGGAGGAGTAGGAAGCAAGAGGTTATAGCAGTTGCCACACTTACTTCTCGCTCCACTGCATGATAACTCTGTCCCCAACTTGTGGAGTGTGTGTGTAAAGCTTTACTGTAACTGTGAAGAGACACTATATAGAAATAGTGATTCTTTTTTAGGGGGATTAAACTGACTGGAGAGAGAGAGAGAGAGAGAGAGAGAGATGGCAGGATTAATCATACGGTATTTCTCCTATCTCTCTCTCTCTCTCTCTCTCTCTCTCTCTCTCTGACACGAACAACACAGCAACTCTTCGTGTCTATGCCAAAAGTATTATCCACCAACTAAACCAGTTTAGGAACTCTTCAGGATTTAAGAGATAAAGAGAGACGAAGAACCCGAGAGAAAAAAAAAGAAATACTTACCCCAACAAGAATAAACTTCAACATAGGGAACGGCTTCAGGATATAAGTGGTAACGGCAGATAACAGCAGACGAAGAGGCGCAAAAAACCTCTGGCAAACAAACAGCGAACAAGGTGGCATTCGCTCTCCTCTTGCCCACCTCATCCATCGTCAGATAACGCAGACAGGAAGACAGAACTCGTGAGATAACGTCTTAAGGAGGTTCTTCTCTCCAGAGCTTCCTTGAGAGATGGTTTACAAGTCCTGTTATAGGCAGTGTGTGTGTGTGTGTGTGAGTGAGTGTGTGTGTGTGTGTGTGTGAGTGTGTGTGTGTGTGTGTGTGTGTGTGTGTGTGTGTGTGTGTGTGTGTGTGTGTGAGTGAGTGTGTGTGTTGTATGTAAAATGGAACTGTTTAAGGTTTCTTATTTTTGGGGGATGGGATGTGTTGTAATTTATATACAAATACAGATGAAAATATAAATATAGTTATTAATTCATTCTACACACGCATACACACTCACACACGTTGACAAATACACCTCTATACACACAAACACAAACATTTACAAATAAAGATACACGTACACACACACACACACACACACACACACACACATAGTAACAAATGTGTCCAACTCATAGTGGCAGATAGTTAGAGGAAAAATCTCAGTTATGGAGAGTGCGGTGCTAATGTGTCCCCTGAGAAGTCATTAATGCCAGGTGTGTGAAGGTTTGCTCACACTCTTCCACGCTGGGTCACGCTAGTGCTGGAGGTGAACACTCGGTCTCTTACTCTAGTGGTGTGTATATGTATATGTATATATTTATACATACATATGTATAACGACCTGTATTGTAATTGTTCGCATACTCGCCTCGCAAGTGAGTAGACCCGTGTTCGATCCCCTGGCAGGGTAAGACTATGGGCAAGTTTCTTTACACCATTTACCTCTGTCTGCCCAGCAGTAATTGGGAACCTTGATGTTCATCGATTTGCGGATCGTGTTACGGGGTAATGTTGCGGTTGGCGAGTTGTCCGGTCTCCTCGGATTATTACTTAACACTGTGTCATGCAGCTCGTTAATTTAGGGTGTGGTTGTTGTGTTGGCGACAGCTTCTACACCCATTCAAATTCACGTCTATTTGTACATGTGTGTTTGTGTGTGTGCATAAGTATGTCTTTGTGTGTGTGTATGTGTATATGTAGAGTTACAGATATTTCCGACTAGTACATTCAGTGTTGTCAATCCACCCTCTACGTGAAGTGTGAACCCCGGTCTGGGGCTAGAGGGATGGGAGGGGGTAAAGGAGCTACTTGTGCAGTTACAACGTAATACTTATTAAGCAAGGATATAAATACGTAGAACAAAACACAAATTATGCTTAGAATGTGTTACCGCAAATTAGGGTTTTGTGCCCAGCTTGTGCTACTGGTCTGTACATCTCTGTTTTTTTATTATTGAACAACTCTTTCGAAATTTATGGGTGATGGGGGGGGGGGGGGGTGGTGCTGGTGTCCTCTTGAGACTGTGTGTCTTTCATGGCCCAATAAATAATGTATGTATTTGATTCTATTTACTAAACTATTTACATAAGAATCGATTGTTAATATAAGATAATTTACAACAAAATATACCCATACAGCTGGTAAAATACGTTTATTATAAGAAACATTTATGTATGATTGACACTGATTAGTTAGTCGGGTTTGGATATGTGCGCCTATACTCTCGGAATTATAACGCTGAATGTACTAGCCGGAAATGTCTCCAAATGTACTTATTTATATATTATTGTTGTTGTTGTTGTTATAAAAATTATTACTGCTCTTCAAAAACTAAGGTCATTAAGTGCGTAACAAGGTTAATAATACACTAGTTCAATAATAATTACAAATTATGAGAGATAGAACTCTAGTTGTGTGTGTGTGTGTGTGTGTGTGTGTGTGTGTCCATGTGTGTATGCGTGTGTGTGTGTGTGTGTGTATGTAAAAGTACGACTATAACCATAAACATATACACACACAACCATCAGTGTTCGCTCTTAACTCAATATAGCCAACAACAGCCAACACCCCTCCCACATAGTCCACATTATCTTCGGATTATAGTTGTGAGGCAAGTTAGTTTCTCAGTAATTCGATAATTATAACTTTTGCTAAGTAAATTATAGTCTATCATGAGGGAGGAGTGAAGGTAAGCCATCTAGATAATTGGCAGTGGGAGGATGATGATGGAGTAGCAGGGGAATATTTATTACCTATTTTTAATTATTGATGTCATGATGGAGTGGTGTTTAGGTGTATGGGTGAGAGAGAGAGAGAGAGAGACAGAGAGAGAGAGAGAGAGAGAGAGAGAGAGAATTTTAATCAGGTCTTCCATCTACTGTAACATCATCTCGTAAAACCTATTCAATATCTTTAAAATTCACATCACACACTACCAACCTACTTCCCACTGACTAAAATCACCGAAATGAGTCCAAATTTCCACACTGGGTTATCGTCATTATTAACTCGTGTTTTAATTTTCCTCTGAACACTCGATAACATTATTAATTACACAAGACAGTCATGTATTAATTAACCACAATACACTACAGTACTATAATGTGATTTTTCATAAACTTGGAATGGCGAGAATATACACTGATAAAATTTTCCTCGTAGGATTTTTGTCTGTATACCGTATAGTCTATAGTTAAGGTGTAAACATTGAAAGTAAATATAAAGGTTCCATAGACCTGCTGTACTTTAGAGGCGACGCGGATAATAGCACATTAATGTAATGTAACTAAACCATCGGTACATATCAGAAACAGTGTGGCTGTTGCTGTTCTAAACCGAATAACATATGTAAACATTAAACCCAGCCAGATGGTCATTGTTAAGACGAGTTTGACTACCTGGAACACGCTGTGACCGTCTCCTCCAGCCACAGTTTTAGCTTATTTAAGGTATTACTGCAGAGGTCTCACAGCTGATGGCCACAAAGCTCCAGACACTAACTGCTAAACCACATGAGTTAAGGCCAAGTGTCCAGATAACCAGAGTGAGTCACGCCAAGCAACATTACTTTTATTTAAGTGATTCTTATGGTGTCATTAGCCTTGATGAATGGCATTTGTTACGTCGCCATTATTGGATTACTTTTAGTATACTGTAAGTCTGTTGTTGTGGACGAGGATATAATATATATATATATATATATATATATATATATATATATATATATATATATATATATTATATATATATATATATATATATATATATATATATATATACATACATATATATACTGTATATCTCTTTCTGTCTGTCTGTCTGTCCATCACTGATGTTCAGTGACGGAAGCGGCCTACACCTTTATTCCTGCCTGGAGTTGTCTTATGTTGAAAACTCCCTTCATCCGGTACTGGATGTCCACCCCGCTGGCTAAATTGGCACTGGCACGAGGATGTGCCAGTACACATCCTTGTTTTACCCCTGTTTGGTTGTGGAACAACTCAATTCAGACTGGGTGCCATTGTGCAGGACATCGTAGAGTTGCCTCACAATGACAATGAATTTTGGTGGGCAACCAAAACGACTGAGGGCTTCCCTGTTGACCGAGTCGAAGGCCTTTATAAGGTTGATGAATGCCATGTATTTACAAGTAACTTTTCCTGTATCTAACGGGCAGTAAAGATCGTGGCAGTGGTGCCATGTGATGGTCTAAACTCTAAAGCCACATTGAGATTCTGGGAAGAAGTTTATTTAGGAGAACTCAGGAGATAATCTTGCCAGCTATGGACAGCAGCGAGATCCCGCGAGAGTTGCCACAGTCTGACCGGTCTCTCTTGTAACTATAAATTTGACAATGGAAGAGTCTTTAATATCTTGGGGGATTTCCTCCTTTTCCCATATATACTCCAGGAGAGAGTGGAGACGGCTGGTAAGGAGAGGTCCTCCTGCTTTATACACCTCGGTTGGGATTTCATCAGGCCCTGTGGCTTTGTTATTTTTCATCTGCTTGATGGAAGTAGCTACCTCATCACGGGATGGAGGATAGCCGAGATGAGTCAGCTCCTGTTGTTGAGGGACCTGCTGGGTAGTCAGGATATCTACATCGGTGTTTCGGTTGAGCAAGGAATGGTAGTGCTCTTTCCAGCACTGATGGATGCCTTCTTCGTCATTAAATAGGAGTTACCGTCGGATGAGCGGAGAGGGGCCGCACCACGAGTAGTTGAGCCATACATTGCTTTAGTCATTCAGTGGAATTGAAAAATTCGCGCATTTTGTGTTGATACGCAATTTTTTGTGTTTCATACGCTTTATTTTTCCACCATTCGTTCTTTAGATCGAGAAGTTTGCACTGGGCCATTGCTTTCTTCTGGCAGAGGGTATCAGTTTTGGTCTGAGACTAAGGGTTGCTCTGCCAGTCAGTGAGAGCAACACGTTTGCCATTGACGAGTACATAGAATTCCTGGTTATTTTCATCAAACCAATCTTGGTGTTTTCTTTCTATGTGACCGAGGGTTTCGCTGCAGGTTTTTGTGATGGCAGCGGTGAAGATACCCCATTCGGCTCTGGGATTTTGGTTGTTTGTCGTTAGGTTGTTTATCAGCCCATCGTCGAGCTGCTCTCTCACAGCATGTTTTACTGCTTGATTCTCCAGCCGCTTGATGTTTAAACCTCTTCTGGAGGCTTGTTTCCTTCGTCGTTTTGGGGGCGACGTGAAAGAAGAGTGTGGCTCTGACGAGCTGATGATCTGTGTCACAGTGGTCTGAGTCACACTTGGCTCGGGTGATTAGGACATCACAGCGATCTCTTTCTCTGACAATGATGTAGTCAATGAAGTGCCGGAGTTTTGATCGTGGGTGTTGCTACGAACCCTTGAACCTGTCGAGGTCGGCGTAAAAGGCCTCTTTGATGCCATCCTATGCATCCAGTGTTGGGGCGTTTGCACTGATGAAGAAGGCATGACTTGAGTAATTCAGTGGGGCTTGAAGCGTCATGAAGCGCTCGTTAATCCCAACAGGCATATCAGTTAGCCCATGCAAGATGGATTGGCGATTAGCAAAGCCAACTCCATAAATGCGGTTTCTCTCCGCAGCAAACTTACCCTTTCAGAAGAAGGTACTGTATAGCCGGAACCCTGTTCTTTGCCTGTCTCGGGTCGCCACTCGTCCATCGCCATAGGACTTTTGTGGGTATAGGGGTTTTGATGATGATTAAAAGTATTGTGAGCTGGATGATGGCTGTGCATGAGTTGATTCATGTGGTGAGGCGGGAGCGCAGGCTGCAACCACACATTTTGGCTCTCGCTTTTCCTGATTCAGCGCTGCAGGTAGCTGCAACAGCGCGCGCGAACACACACACACACACACACACACACACCGGCCTGCAACCACATCGCTCAGTCGACTTAATACTCAGTGTGGCGAGAACCCCAGAGTAAGTTTTCCTCTTCATCCTTCAGACATTTCAAAGAATTTCATTATCACCTCCACCAGTCTGTCCCTTTTATCTCCTTCCGTTGTTTCTTCTTTTTTCCCCTCTGGTTTCCTTATCACAGTGTTTCTGATAAAGTACAAGTATTTTGGTATCACGTTAAGATTAGACACCCCAGCTTATTTCACTTGATGATTAAACGCCCTAACCTAACCTAACCTAACCTAACCTAACCTAACCTAACCTAATCTAATCTAAGCCCCAATGTAGCATTAGCTGTATTTAGATATTTAATCACCTGATCAAATAAACTAATTTGCCTAATCTTCACGTGATCCATCTTTGGTTTTAATGAATATAAAATAAAGTTTTATAACAGGATACACAAAGGGGCAGTCTGGTTGACATTGCACTCGAGCACCTTCACATCCTCAACTGTAAAGTAAGGTACACCCTCACACATCTGGGTTGGATTACATGAAATACCAATTGCTTGACATTTTTTTCTTAACTCACTAGTTGAATTGGAGGAAGTTATATCCTTGGCAGTGCTCTCGATTAATAAGAAATATTGAGTTTTGAGAGAAAAACTTAAAAGCAATATCATGTATATAGTCATTACCTGCAAAGTTTTATAGAAGGTATTGCAATGAACCAAACTATTTTCTACGTTGTGTGTGTAATATCAAGGGTATATGCCTGTTGTGTTTCTTTTAATAAAATCAATAAAGGATTAATATAGCCATTATTTGTAACATATTTATAGAGACGTTACTGGTAAAGGCTCAGAGTGGGTAGAACAAATTACATGCGGATATAATTAAAAAAAAATTAAGAATCATTATATGACGATATCCAAACGCCATAAAACTATTCCAATATGATTCACGAGACAGATAGACTAATCCAATGTTTAGATAAAGTACGTAATATTTATATGTACAAAGGAAAATGAACACAAATAGAGGGAAGAATTACTAGAGACGGAACAAACTACTGGTCATACATCACTATACAGTAATTTGTAATCGATATACATATGTAGGTTACGTGTAGGCAGTTCTTGAATGCAATGAGTTATTAGGACTTGTGATACAAGTAAAGGTTTTATTATTATTATTATTATTATTATT
>CAUDMG010000769.1:802500-840000 GCA_958450375.1 Homarus gammarus | reverse complement strand
AGCTTCAAGAGAGTCGTAGCTTTGACATAATGACACCACTTTGGCTTCCCTCTTGAGCTCTGGCCTGGAAGAAGCATATTATCATCAACTGTATTTGGGCTTTACGGAACCCCCACTAGAGACTGGACCGTGTATTGTAGGTTAGTGTATATTGTGTGGGACCCAGGAATACGTCTGAGAGAGAGAGAGAGAGAGAGAGAGAGAGAGAGAGAGAATAACAACAACATCAGGTAAAAATATAACCAACAATATTGAGAAAAAGAGAGCCAATTTCAGACAAAACTCCTGATGTCTAACGATCAATCCTTCTTATGCATCTACGTCACCAACAGCAGCCAGAGGGATAAGTTCTTTTAACCAGGGAAGGCGCCTCTGTTCACCTCAGCCCACAGTGAGACATAAACGCTTTCTGAATGACGTTGCCTAGGGAAGACCTCGCCTCAGAGGGCTCTAGGAGGTGTTCCGTCAAGTGTGTGGTCTGTTTACATGATCTAAGTACATTTAAGTGCATTCAAGAACTATACTCACTCGCATTGATGCTTAGGCGGGCATACATACAAATATACAGACATACAGAGGAGTATAGCATTCATATACATACACGAATACACACTTTTATACAGTCACACATGTGCAGCTAAGACACACATACACACTAAAATACACAGACACAGAGTAATCGTAAAGTAAATTGGAAGCGAAATTTAAGGTAATGTCGCGTTTTTCTCAAGTAAACAAACACACACACACACACACACACACACACACACACACACACACACACACACGTCAAAATGCATTTAGGCTTGCTATATCTTCCAGCTTATTGTATCTGTTAAGAGAGTGATATATTGCCCTATGCTTAACTTTCTCTTAAGAAAGGAATACCTCGCAAAGCTTAACTCTCTTACGGATGAGGAAATGACAGAAAAATAAACCTTTGTTATGTTTGTCTACAGAGCTAAAGATATCTTGTAACAAACATATCAAAACCTGTCTATTGATATATTATACCTATCTCTCTATGTATTTTGAGTAAGTAACATCTTTAAGGAACCCTAATTCAACTAACGTGAACATCACCACGTATAAAGTGTACTAAAATGCGCCCACCCCCCCCCCCTTTAACTATAAGCCTCCTCTCGTTCTGATGACATTCTATACTTGTTCTCAAATCACACTGTCTGCCACACCTGGTTTAGCACAATCTCACACCAACTGATATACATTTCCATACCAAAGGAAGTGATAACGTGTGATGCTCCGAATTCGTTTATTCAATCACAACTCATATTTTGGTGGGATGAGCTCTCTCTCTCTCGACTATCCCAGGCGTGCGTGTAAAGCTCATTCCATCAGATTTTGTCTTGTGTTTGTCAGTGTAATAATCCGTGGGTCGTAATAATAGTCCACTAATGGATACAACTTCCTGTTTGAGTTCTCTTGTGTGTGTGTGTGTGTGTGTGTGTGTGTGTGTGTGTGTGAGCGCGCGCGTGTGTGTCATCTATTTATCTATCTATTAATTTTCTTTATTAGTATATATGCATTGTGGGTGTTATGAGTGTCGTGTTGTGTTGTGAGTGTTATTAATGTCGTGTTGTGTTGTGGGTTACGCTATCACGTTATATATCAAACTTGATCACCTTAACGGCTTAAAGGTATAACTCTCAATTAAGTTATCAAGGTGTACATCAATCTTTGTTATACACGGGTTTCTCATAAAAGCGATCGTTATAACCAAGGGTTCCTTTTACGTTGGATGGCTTATACGTGTAATCGGATTGGCCACGTCCTTATTAACATGGTTTTTATATACCTTTAATTAAAACCATCGTAATAGAATTTAAAGCCGAACCACTCAAAACAGCTTCAGTCGACAGGAGTACATCAGGTGAAGACAGTTTTGGTACAGAAAATTATGATATGTCACCTCTTAACACCCCCCTCCCCCCCCCGCCTCTCCCCCTCCTCCCCACCTCTTTGAAACTTGATCCTTAAACAAATCCAAGTGGTCAGGGTACAGGTTCGAAGGTTAGCCTGATATAAATTTTTTTGGGGGGAATCCTAGACACACTCTCAATGTCTTCTTTGCACACACACACACACACGCACACACACACACACACACACACAACGGACTCCAAGAACAATATCGTGCCAATAATCAAACAACAAGGCACAAAGCACAAGATTAACAGCTATTCTTCGTATATAAGACAACACCATCAATACCCTCTAAGGATAATACTACTCAATAATTAAGATCTTTCCCCAAAATAGCTAACCTAAAGACGACGCGTATGGCATCAACACCTATTGACTCCTCAACACCAGACAAAAAATCGAGAGAAATTTTATACGTTCCATAAACACTTATTGAGACTGTGGGGAATATCCAGGAAAATCAGGTAATATTAACACATATCAGGAAAAATGTAAATAAATTGTAATCAGTTGAATTCTTACCAGGACGCAGACGTATATTACTTACCGAAGTTAAACATAATATATTAGGTAGCTTTTAGTCTTAGTTTATTATAAATAGAGTTTATGGAATTAAAGAAAAAATAATGTAAGTTGTGGTGTCGTGCATTAATAAAGTTAATATAATGATAATAGTGATAATAATAATAAAAATATCCTCTCCTTTGGCTGGCAATTGTAAACAAACTCATGAATTGTAAGTCTTTGAAAAACTTTACGACTTTTATCTCTCATAATTTTTAATTGTTGATATAAGAGTGTAGTTAATAACCTTGTTAGGCGCTTAAAAACCTTAATTATTGAACGGCAGTAATAACAATATAACAACGACAATCTTCGCTACCATCCCTAGTAAAGACAAACTCATACTAACATCATAATGAGGCTTTGGTCGTCTTGATCATCATAGAAATAACCCGAAAATTAATTTACCTCCAAAACAAATTTATTTTATTAGACTGGTTTATTGAAGAGGACTATGGCTTAGGTAAATAGAAAGACATCAGATGAAGAAGGCCTTTAGCTGGTATTGACAAAGGCTCTTCCACGATCTTTTCCCACCATCTTTTCCCCTCACCACCTCACCTCTAGATACCACCTCAACCACCTCCCTCACCCCTTCTACCTTCACCCCTACCACCTTCTCCTACCCCCCCCCCCACCCCTCCTAACCTGCTATTGGTCTCAGGGGAAGATAAACAAAAATTGTATTATGGTCCTTTAACAAAATCTCTATCACGGGGCTTCATTATCTTCAGTTAGTTATGTCTGGCGCTCCCCTCCCCATCCCCTCCCCTCCCTACCCCCTCTCTCCCCTCCCCACCTCTCCCCATCCCCTCCCCACCTCCCCTCCCCTCCTCTCTTATTAGTCTCAGGTTTTTGTGTTCGTTAGTTGTTCGTTAGTGATGTCTGATGCATTGCTGTCTCCTTCTCAAAAGTTTCTTAGACAGACATATAGACAGACAGACAGACAGACAGACAGACAGACAGAGTGAAAGAGAGAGAGATTGAGAAAGAAAATGGGCGAAAGAGAGATAGAAAAAATAGAGATAAAGAGAGAGAACAGACAGGCAGAGAAACAGATAGGTAGAAAAAGAGACAGAAAAAACAGACAAGCAGACAGAAGGATAAACATACTTATTAACAGACAGAAAAATAAACATAGAAAGAGTGAAAGAGAGAGAAGACAATGGTTTAAAGAAAGAGAAGAATGGCAGTAAATAAGGTATGAGAGAGAGAGAGAGAGAGAGAGAGAGAGAGAGAGAGAGAGAGAGAGAGAGAGAGAGAGAGCAAACAGAATGAAGAAATAACCAACATATACTCACCTCGAGAGCAAATCCAATTTATATCGAAAACAAAAGGGTCACAAAAGAAGGAAAACCAGACACACACACACACACACACACACACACACACACACACACACACACACACACACACACACACACACACAGAAAATAAATCTTCCTTTATTCAATTTCATTCTAAAATATTGGCATTCCCTTTTTCTCTCTGTCTCTCTCTTTTTCCCTCTATCTCTTTCTCACATTTTTCTCTTTAATCTTATTTACTACTATTCTTCTCTTTCATGAAACTATCCTCCCCTCTCTCTCTCTCTCTCTCTCTCTCTCTCTCTCTCTCTCTCTCTTACCAACACCCTCCCCCCCCCCCCCAACAACGTCATTCCCCTAACCTATCAAAATTCCTCGCCTTGATACCCAAGTGTTCGGTCGCTCGCCAATAAATTTCCCGGAGTCAACGAAAATCCTCAGTCTGGTCTGTTATTGTGTGAACCCCAGTCTCTCACCTTGTTATTACGAAGTTCGGTGACATATGACCACCCCCCCTCTCTACTCTCTCCTCCTGTTCCTCCTACTCTTCCTCTTCCTCCTCCCTAATTCGCTATTCCAAACCCCTTGTTATATACTATTGGATCCTAGGAGTCCGAGTTACCTTTATTTTTGGCCATTAGTCTCTGATCCCTGTTTATGTGGGTCTGGTTGTTGTGTTTTAAATTTACCTCAGGTGTTTTGTTTTCATTGTTGTTGATTTGATGGTATATGTAGTTGTAGGTGTTTAGTGTTTGTTTACAAGTGCGTGGTTTAATGTACTTATTGTTTAGGTGTTTGTATTGTAGTGAGTTATGCTTAGGTGATTGTAAGTGTAATTTAATAATAATCATTGTTTGAGGGTAAAAAAACACGGATACTACTGACCTACGTTTGTGACACTGTGTAGAATGGATGATTGAGTGTGTCATGTAGGATTATATTAGCATACCTTCGGTTCATCCATTCTGTGACCTCCCCCCTCACCACCTTGCATGCTTGGTGGGTGATTAAGACAAAGTTGCGACCTTGACCTTTGATAGCCTCTGACCTTAAATTTATATACATATACATAAGAACTCTCGGTGTTTTTACTCTATATACATGCGTCCTCGAATGTTGATGTTTGATAGAAGGTTACAGACTTAATATTTTCATCTCGGACCTGTGACTTGTTCGTCTACCTCTATCTTCTTATTCTTCTTCCTTTTCATCTTCATCGTCTTCTTTTCCTTCCTCTTTTTGAACATTCCTAAAGGTCACGGGTAAGTCCCTAGTACCCCTCTCCGCCACGTTCTTCTCATCTCAGCCTCTTCCTCCTCCTCCTCCTCCTCCTCCTCCTCCACTCTCAACCGGACATTCTACATATCTCTTTTTACCATTGTTCCTTTCAATCAGAATTTCTTTCCCTCTGTTGATCTCTTCCCTCTTCGCCTTGATCTTTAACTCTAACTCCAAAGCACAACAGATCTGGGAACTGCCATTATAGATCAACGCAGATACACCCACACCGCTTCAGTCACGAGGCAACGCCAGCGCTTACATATATTATAACTAACCTCCGTAGCTACAACATGTACCTGGTGGAAGGAAAGGTCGGTGTGGTATTATTCTTGTTGGTTTATTTGCCCTTTAAGATAATGTAAACTTTTGTAGGTCGCGCTTGAACAGTTTTTTTTTTTTTGAAGTTAAGAAGTTATAGTTTCTCTCTGATTGCTAAGATGTAAGTGATGAACTGTTATGATTAGAGAAATATGATGAAGGTTATTGCTATTATTGAAATTGATAATAATAATAATAATAATAATAATAATAATAATAATAATAATAATAATAATAATAATAAAACTCACCACGTTAAAATAATATACCACACTGTCATTGTTCACCTGACACACACACACACACACACGTACTTGAGTCAGACCCATTTGATAATGACTCTTACAAAAAACGACTTATACATTCCGGGACTTTTTCAACTTTTTTTTTTTTCATAAATATACAAAATACAAATGATATTTTTCTTCATGTTTAATTTATTTTATCTTTATTGGAACAACTTTCATATTTCATATTTTTCTTTTATAAAATACTATCTGATCTCATTTTATTTTATATGTAAATATACGAGTATTATATATATATATTTTTTCAATTTCATTTTATCTCGTATAAAGAAAATTTCGTCTATTTTATTTTGATTTCAATTTTATTTTTTTCCGTTTAATTTTGTGTTCACGTGTCTATGAAACTCTTGGATTTCAATATATTTTTTTTTCTAAATGCACATAGATCGAAATTCAATCTTCCTGTTGATTTTTTTTCAAAGGTTAAGTGACTAGGATTTCAATTTTGATTGCGTGTAGCGGAGTAAATCATGTTTGTATTTCAGTGCTTGTGTGTGTGTGTGTGTGTGTGTGTGTGTGTGTGTGTGTGTGTGCTGTACGTCATTATCATCTGAAAACTTTACGTGAATTAGTTAAATGAGACTTTTTCAGCTTCTTGGTATTTCGGCAATAATGAAAATAATAATGTTGGCAATGATACTACTACTACTACTACCACTAGTACTTCTACTACTTTAAATGGCCTCCAACCTCCGCCAATAGCCACACCTTACTACTCCTACTACTAATACTACTACTAATAATAATCATAATAATAATAACAACAATAACAACAATAACAATAATAATAACAATAACAAGAATAAAAATAATAACAACTAACATTAATAACAATAACAATAACAACAATAAAAATAATAACAACAATAACATTAATAACAATAACAATAATAACAACATCTATATCACAAGGCCACAACATCATAATCATAATAATACCACAATAGACATTTTTTTTATCAGGGTTTATGTCTAGATCTAAGGACACGCTTGTTATACATTGTAACGAGTCACCCAAGCCTTTGTTAACGAGGACACCGCCAGCCCTGTCCTCAGCATAGCGAAATAAAACCTGTGTTGATCATCTCTCTATATGGTATTATAAGGGGTGTAATAATAATAATAATAATAATAATTAACGGTTTATTGAAAGAGCTTGGCAGCCAGAAGGCTGAAAATATACAGTTACATATTTGGGGAATGGGTTACGAATTATAAATAATATACAAGTAACATAAGTGATACAAATAAGATATATAATAACTAGATGGGGAAAAGCTCAAACTACAGTGCATTCAACATAGTGACAGTGCAAGAAGTAGTATTTACTGGGAGTGAATACACTGGTCTATTACAAGTTATTGATAATTTTTACAATGGTTGGGACTGGGCTGTTCTTATAGCGATCAGTTCGTGCACGTATGGGCTGGATGCGGTTGTGGTGTCGAACAGCAATTCTCGGACAAGGGATATCAGGTGGTAGTAGGAGCCGGTGTCGAGGATGGTGTAGAAGCTTCTTACCAAATTTGCAGATGAGGTCGTGGTGATGGTCAGTGAGAGTCGAAAGGGTCAGTGTGTTGAGCGCTTCTTGATATGTGGAGTAGGAAGGGGAGAGAATAATCTTGCATGCCCTCTTTTGCACTTTTTCTAGGTGTTTACGTTGTGTGGCATTTAGGGAGGAAGACCAGGTGGGGGAGGCATAGGTGAGCTTGGGAAGTATGAATGTTGTGTAAACACTGAGGAGCTCGGGTGCAGGAACTCCGAGGGACTTGAGTCGGCGGAGGAGGTGGAGACGGAAACTGGAGGATTTGACAACTTCACTGACGTGTGTGTGTGTGTGTGTGTGTGTGTGTGTGTGTGTGTTATCTCTCTCTTATTTTTTTTCTCTTCTTATCGTTCTGTCTCTCCCTCCTCTTCTTTCACTGCACATACTGTAGGTATATTTTATCTTCTCCTTTTCTCTCTCTCTCTCTCTCTCTTTCTTATTTCCTTACATCACTACACATAAAGTAAGTCAGTCTCTCTCTCTCTCTCTCTCTCTCTCTCTCTCTCTCTCTCTCTCTCTCTCTCTCTCTCTCTCACACATTATATCTGGATTTACATAAAATCATGCTAAATATATCTCTCTCCTTGTCTCTTTTTTTTCTCTTCTATCTTACCCTTTGTTTGTCTATTTGTGTGTGTGTGTGTGTCTCTCTCTTACTGTTTTTGTTATTGTCTGTCTGTCTGTCTGTCTGTCTGTCTGTCTGTCTGTCTGTCTTTTTCTCTCTATAATCACTGTCACTCTCCTTCACCTCAGTCATTACTCTCGTGACCATGTCATTTCCTCGTTGACACCATTATTCTATCATTATCTAACTTAATAACTCACAGGTCCTTTGTAACGCCAACGTATAATTAATGTTTCAAGTATTTTGCTTAAGTACATACGGTCATTAGCCGGACTTTGTGATTTTGGTTGATGTTGAATGTTAAGTTTAGGTTAGGTTGGGTTGGGCTTGGTTGGGTTGGGTTGGGTTGGGTTGTGTTGGGCTTGGTTAGGTTGGGTTGGGCTTGGTTGGGTTGGGTTGGGTTGGGTTGGGCTGGGCTGGGTTGGGTTGAGTTAGGTTAGGTTATGATAAGGCATGACTAACATAAAATAAAGAAGATGCAGATGGTAATTAAGCATTGAATTCTGGAGAAGTTTAAGTCAGCCTGATGTAACAAAAAAAAAAAAATATTTGTTTTGGATGACATATGGTATAAGAGCTCCTTTAGTAATGTACAATACTACCTTATCGACCTAAAGATATATCCTGAAGAAGACGTCAAACAAACTCCAATCTTCGTCATTAATTATTCAAGAGAATTTAATAATTCACATCGACTAACACTTAAGGCTTAGTTGTAGGTTATTCATGAAGTGTTATCACATTTATAAAAGAAAGATTACAAAAGAATAAATAATTAGTTCGACTTTTAGTTTCCCTAATTCTACAAAGGGTTTACTTAGCTTATGAATATTCGTTACTTGGTCTCAAAGATCGCCAGCTGACAGAGAGAGAGACGAGATGTATAAATCAACTGAATCATTGAAACCAGGCGAAAGATTAAGGTGCGAACTGAGTTAATATTGCAAGGCGTCTATTCATCATGGAAGCCGCTGCAACACGTTGACACAACATCATTCACTCTCTCTCTCTCTCTCTCTCTCTCTCTCTCTCTCTCTCTCTCTCTCTTCTCTCTCTTTCTCTCTTTATCCGTCTGATTGTTTTTGTCTTTTTGTTTGTTTGTCTACCTATTTGTTTGTCTCTCTCTCTCTCCCCCATGTCTCTCTATCTTTCTTCCGGTCTATGTGTCGGACTGTCTCTCTCTTTCAGGTTGTCTTTCTATCTGTCATTTTCACTGTGTGTGTGTGTGTATGTGTGTGTGTGTGTGTGTATGTGTGTGTGTGTGTGTTTCTCTCATTGTCTCTCTCATTGCCTCTCTCTCTCTCTCTCTCTCTCTCTCTCTCTCTTTTCATAATTTAGGGAAGACACTGAGAGACACAACAGATGATCACTCACAGCAGCAATACTAGAGACGGCTGCTAGAACATTCATCTTGCAAATGCAGTTGAATATCTCCTCCCGGCTCTCGGCTGTAACTCCTTATTGTGTTATTTTACTCCTGTTGGAAGTCTGTGTTTTTTTTGTGTGTGTGTGTGTCGCCGCGTCACCTGATGGCTGTATATTACAACAGCAGAGTCCAGCATGTTGTCACGACACCTTCTGTGATATTAAGTGTTCAGACTAGATCCACGTGCAGCGCTTACAGTAAGGTGGGGTCCGCCACACATATACTCCAGTAGAAGAATGTATTAGCACGTATATATTAATACATACATACATACATACATACATACATACATGTACAAACATACACAAAAGAACACATTGAAGGATATATAAACACACACACACACAAATCTTCTGTTATTGACAACCAGCTTGTTGTGCAAGTTTTACTTACAAGCAACAGATCCTAAAATCCCAAACTGACGACCATCCTTGAAAAAAACAAAAACACGCGTCAACTTCACTGCAATATTAAAACTCGCAATTTTTGGTTATTTGAAAAGAAATTTATACCTAAATAGAGTGAAGGAATTAAATATATCAGGGTAAAGGTAATTATTAACAGCGGGTGGACAGCCAAAAGTGTGTTCAGGAGTACTCAGTTCTTGTAGTGTTGTGAGATGTCCGGTGAGGGAGAGGCCGAGGGGGAGTGTCTCACTTACCTCACATTTCACATCAAAGACTTTATCTCATAGCTCCGGATACTTTGGTACATGATTGATGTGTTCTAAGTCTGTTTTGTCCCAACTTGAACGATATAATACGCAAAGGATAAATGACTTGTTTCTGTTCGGAAATCTTAAAGCTGTCAAGTTGAGAGGTGACAAATACCCCCACAGCAGCTTGAAGTCTCTGCGTTGATTCGACTGTTTTGTGACTCAAAATTTCCAAATATTGGCTCAGGCAGATCAGCGAACGCAATATGCTGCTGACGGCGAAAATCATGATCACAAAATGGAAGTGAATCGATGAAGATAGAGGATGGTGGACCCGCACTTTAGCGTGGCTGGAGGAGGTGAGGGCGAGAAGTACTCTGATCATCGACACGGTGACGACCAACCACTTGTCTGCACGTTTGGCTCACCCTGACGGCAGGCCTAGGACTGGCTGTCATGAGGGAAATAAATCCTTAGCATCCATTTAAAGGAACCCCCTGGGGAGAAGACTGGCGCTGTTGGTGACTCTATCCTGGCGCTTGTAGGTAGGAGGCGACTCAGAAGTGCAAACTCCGGCTTTCTCAAGGGGCTATCACATTGGAAAAATTGTCCTCATTCATCAGGAATAGACGACTATACTGCCGTACTCAAGTCATATTTTTCGCTGGAAAACGGTGACCAGAGGACTCCGAAACGGACGGGAGTTTACGGTGGAAATTGACAGGATTTCAAGTTCAATTCACCTTTTATAAAATCTAATGGTGAATTACAGCAATAAATTATATATCTGTATTAAACAATTTCATACCAATAAAATTCGAAACGATTATTGATACCAGCAAAATGATCACCTAAATTAAATATTTTTAAGATTTTAAAATAATCATTTGACATTTATTTACATCAAGCACACCACAACCCACAACGGTTCGTGCAGACAAGGTGGATCCTGAAGCTACCAGAACTTTGTGGACAACAGATGCTGAAGCCACACCTGTTTCTTCATTCCTGGTGTATTTGGGCGACGGTAAATGTGAGTGTTCTTGAAACCGCGGTGTTTATGGCGTAGGACAGAGGAATGAGAACGGTGAACCGGGGAAATTTTGCTCACTGTGAGAGCCCGTCACCTTTACAGATCAGCAAAGGTAACATGGTAGAAGAACGAGTTGCAGCTCTCCTCCCCCATCAATATATGTATACTGTACGGCTCTTACAAGCGCCGCCCTGGCTGTCACTGGTAGTAATAGGAACTCTCCGCCTCCATACATCTAGCACTTGGCAAAAACAAAAAACAAAAAACGAAAAGAAAAACAAACGACAAAAACTATCCTTCATCAATGTTGATATTAAGGAAAATATATTTTTGTTTTTTATAATTATCTATCTTTATTTTATTATTTATATATATATTTGTATATATAATCAATTCTTATATCAAACTGTCATTTTTTTTCGTAAAGCTTCTCCTCTTTTATGCTTTCATTTAATTTTTCATCTAACAACCGTTTTCCATCTGTTATTGTACTTGTCCTCATTAGCACCACTTCCTTGTACGTCAGACAACTGGTAAAAAACATGTTATTATACTCCTTTTATGCCATGACATCAACTGACCTGGTATAAACAGATTAAACTTACCTGTAATTAAAAGAGACACAATAGAGTTCACTCACCTGGCAACAGTAGCAGTAGGAGCCACGCTGGGATGACGAAACTCTGAAAAATAAAAAGATGAATAGGTTTAGCTTTTGTATGTAAAGCTTAATGTGATTATTATAAAAAAAGTGTGTGTGTGTGTGTGTGTGTGTGTGTGTGTGTGTGTGTGTGTGTGTGTGTGTGTGCAGCTCAAACATACATGATTCACCACACTTCACATTACAAACAATAGATGTATCCTAAGCTACTAGCTAGCTAGTCAGCCGTCCACCTCCTTTCCCTGAATCTGTGTCCGATATTCTCTTCATAATCTGCACACCATCACCACCACCACCACCACCACCACCGCCGCCACCACCACCACTACCACCACCACCACTACTACCACCACCACCACCACCGCCGCCACCACCACCACCTCCACCTCCACCACCACCGCCGCCACCACCACCACCACCACCATTACCACCACCACCACCACTGCCAGACTCTACACGTATATCACAAAGGGATTTATCATACGTCAGATAGACCAATTTAATCCGTACAGTTGTCCTTGATGTGTGGGTTTTCATGGCGATATATACTGTTTATCTATAAGTTGGGCTACAATAAGTTAGGTTAGGTTAGGTTAGATTAGGCTGCGTTAGGTTAGGTTAGGTTAGGTTAGGTTAGGTTACGTTAGGTTAGAGCTGTATTGAAAATTTCTTAAACATCCCCAAATTATAGGCGTGTATTTGGTCTTTCTTCTCCTTCTTCTTTCTCCATTATGTTGTAACCTTTATGTACAGAATAAGACGAAGCTTAACACAAATCTTCCTCCCTGGACTTTTTCTTCACCTAATTTTAACTTACTTTGTATGGAGAGCTTCGATTCATAATTCAGTTTATTAAAAAAAAAAAATATTTGAAACTCTTAACAAAGGCGTCTCATTTTTGTAACCCGCTTGTGATATTAAACCTGATTTCTTTAGAACCAACGACAGGCAATTCCATTTCATCATCTAGATATCGTAAGAGTTTCATCAAATCGTTTCCAGGATGCTTGACCTCTGGCTGCTACAGTTCTCCTTTTTAATCTGGGAGAGGCCGAATCTCGTTCAGATCAGGTCTAATTGTTTTGGAGGAGTTAGTCGGAACAACACCTCACATGACCTAACTCAACAACAATGGAATTACTTGAAGATAAAACACCCTGGTATATTTCACCGGAACCTAATGCTAACGTAACATAGCCTCACCCCAGGTTATGTTATGTTAGGTTATGTTATGTTAGTTAGGTTAGGTTAGGTTAGGTTAGGTTAGGTTAGGTTAGGTTAGGGGTATCCCATCTACAGGTGATCCCAACAATATTTTAAACATAGTGAGGGAGTTTTTCTTTCAAGTATATCTGTTAATACTCAGTGTTGGGTGTATGATGACCACGACACTAAGGCAACTATGAGTAATTCTTAGTTCCCTCTGCACTTATTTATACTTAAGTAATCCTCCAGCTTAAACACCTTATGAGTTCCATTGTCTTAAACCTGCCTTTATTACCTATATGTTTTGACCACACTATTGTTCTCAAGTTTATTAATTAAAAGATATTAACTGGAGCCCATAAACACCACAGCCGTTCCTAACAAGATTCGAAACCAAAACGCAAGGATACCATCATACCACTGTGAAGGTACATTATGAAACTCTAAAGGTATTCTTGGTATGGTGCTATCAGTGGTATCGCCGTATCTTTCTGAGTTGTGAGAGTTCGATTCCCGTAGTGACAATAGTGTTTCTTGGGCAATTCAATCACATCATTGTGTATGTTTGTATATAATGAAATCACATGTTAGTGGAGTCGATAAGGATGACCAAGAATTGTTTATTGTTTACGTTAAGCTATCAGTCAGGTCACACAAGACGGTAAACAAACTAAAGCGAATTAGACTCACCTGGAGTATAAACAATCCCCCCAGCGTTATATTGAGACTAATCTATAACGGGGTATATTGTCTTGTAAATATTTCTATCTACTGTATATACGAAATAAACTTAATATGTCCTTTACAACAAAATAGGTCACTTTCTAAACCCACACTGAAATTAGGTCAGGTATAATCCCCCTTTCCATCTTTCCTCTTCAGCTCCTCACTTTCCCCTCCTCTCACCCCGTCAGCCCCTTTCCCTCTTCCATCCCTCTCCTCCACCTCTCTGTCCCCCTCTCCCCTACCGGGCTTAGCAGGATACAAATGTAGGTTGAGAGTATTGTGAACCTCCATTACCCAACTGCTGAGTCCAACTACTCGTATGTCTATATTAATAACTATATCTAAATGAGTATCTGTTTGTAATGATGACATAAACTAAAATTACAAAGCCTTGACCTTGATTAGTTTTATCTTTGTTGAGATATATTTCGTTGTTGAAGCGTAGTAATAACATTATAATAACAACAAGGACACACACACACACACACACATTAACACATTTAATTTTCATATGTAATTTATCAGATAAAAGACCACATAGTAATTAGGATTACTTAACAATACTCGTGAAATAGCAACAAACTTCGCCCACTTCCCCTGCTCTTGTGTGGACCAACATCAGTGGGCGGTATACAAGCCACGCGCTGCCACCCTGCTATGTACCAATCCTGGCAATAAAAAGCAGATAAATTCAGGCAAATTGGCCGTTTTCTAGTGAACTGGCCGCCGCTTTCAGATTAACCCCCAAGATTTTTTGTAGTTGGTATCGGCTGGCCTTTCAGACTCTTCATTATTGTTGGTCATTATGTTTCGAGGTGTTTGGGGTGGAAGGAAAGAAGAAAGGAGGGAAGAAGGAAAAAAAAGAGAGGAGGAGAAGGAAGGGGGAGTACCTCCAATAGATCCACTCCCGTCGTTCTTCACCTTTAAGAACTTTATACGAATTGTTATTGTGTTTTCAGGTGCATAATATTATACAAGAGAGGAGAAATACAACACTAGCTGTAGGAAATCGAATGTTGTGCTTTCATTGTATTTTAAAAGGTTGCTGATTGCTCTGTCGTGACCATAAGCCAAGGGAAGGTATTACATTTTCGGTGTTGCACTGGAGGTGGGTAACCTTACTGCGTTGTTGTGTAAGGTCATGTTAAGCTTCTTGTTACTTGTAAACAACACATAAGATTGCCTTGCCTGTGTTGGGAGCTTTCAGTAAGGCTACTTTTTTTTTTTTTAATATTGCTCAGCATGGTAGCTATAGATTGTTGTGTTGTTTGCTCACACCACAGCAAAATGATTGTTACTGTACAGCACATAGAGTAAACTTGGCTGTTTCGTTTGTCCAATACTACACAACGTTGAAGTATTCATTTCTATGGAGTTTATGGCGTCACTTGTTTTCTGCATCTAGCGTGGAAATATGTTTATGGTCGATCGCCTCTGTGTTTGGTTCACCTGAGCTCATCGCGTATGCTTGGAAAATAGCCGCATTTTAAGTGGCAATGCAGGTTCAGTGTTGTTGTGCCTCTGGGATTCAAGGGACGTATTGCTAAACTTACCACAGGGTTGGCAAAAACCTAACTTGGTCTTTTATCTACATTAATCGTCCTCAAAGTTCAATTACACTAAACAATATATTTCTGTATATACGCAGGCACAGTTAACATAGTCTGCGGTTTACGATAAAAGGTCCTCAAATATCAATTATATAATGCCCCTTGGAATAATATCTTTCATTACATTTTCGAGAACTGTTGTATTGGTGTAATTTTTAGCTGAAATAATTTTGTATTTTAAGACAGAATTGAAGTTTGATGTCATTTCTAACTTTTACTTTATAATTTGAAGATAAAAAATAATGAAAGAAGGTAATAAGTTAACACGTATTTTCGATATGCTGATTAAGGATCTAATATAATACAGGGACATAAACACACGCACAGACACATACACACGCACAGACACATACACGCGCACAGACACATACACACGCACAGACACATACACGCGCACAGACACATACACACGCACAGACACATACACACGTACAGACACATACACACGCACAGACATATATACACGTACAGACATATACACACGTACAGACACATACACACACTTAGACACATACGCACGCACAAACACATACTTTCAGATTCATACACACATACTTACAGACACATACACATCGACATGTACACACACACACACACACACACACAGCTACATACATACAGGCATGAATATACTCTCTTTCTCTCCGTTTTAGAGAGAGAGAGAGAGAGAGAGAGAGAGAGAGAGAGAGAGAGAGAGAGAGGAAAGAATCGTTCGGCCCTAGTCCCCCCTAAGCCCCTCATTATACGGTGAAGGGAGGGTGCAAGCAGACGTTCTCCTGGCGTAGCGTCCATAAACTTGTTATTGGCTGGTGGAGGGGGAACGTATGGACCTTGAGTAGGACCTTACGCACACACACACACACACACATTATTGTTTTTGTTGTTGTTTTTGTTGTTGTAGTTGTTGTTGCTGCTGTTATTGTTCGTGTTGTTGATGTTGTTCTTGTTATGCTCTTACTCTTGATTTCCTTCCCCTTTTCCTTCTTTTCCTGTTCTCCTCTTCCTTGATCTACAATATATTCTTCCTCTTCTTTCTTCTTTCTTCTTTATTCCTTCTTTCTATTCCTTTTGGCTCTTTCCTCTTCGTTAGAAAACCAAACAAAAAAACATATGTAGTATTCAAAGCAATCAAGAAATGCTTGTGGCGCGTTCATCAAGTATCGGGGAAAATCTGAAACTTATTATTTCGAAATATATAAGTCTGTCAGGAAAACATTTATATATGTAATTGGAAGAAAACGGCAGTTTGTATAGTGTTCTCTCTCTCTCTCTCTCTCTCTCTCTCTCTCTCTCTCTCTCTCAAGATATCTCTCTCCCGTCCTCTTCGTGACCTTTCTATGACTCTCTGTCTTTGCCTCTCTTTCTCACTTTCTCTATCTCTCTCACTTTCTCTCTGTCTCTTTCTCTTCCCGCGTCTCTCTCCTTGTGCGTTTTTAGTTCATTGTTCTGTGTGTGGTGGGGGGGGGGGGGGGGGGGAGGAGGCAGAAATTACAAAAGGAAAATGGTATAAGAGCGTCGTTTTTTTTTCACCTCCTTCATAAGAACGCTACCATGAAGTAAGGATTAATACGGAGTGATATAATCGCCTCTCTGTGTTCACCTCTTTTCAATAGTAAGAAGAGAGAGAGAGAGAGAGAGAGAGAGAGAGAGAGAGAGAGAGAGAGAGAGAGATATTCTCTTTCTTTCTCACAATTTTTTTCTCTCTTCATTGCTATTAGTCCCTTTTGTGGTCATTGGTTTAGCTTATTTAAACTGTTTTACCCTTGTGAGGATGATACTTTAGTCCTTTAGGGATGATGGTTTAATACTTTGATAATAAACAAAAAAAAATTTAACCCATTGTTTCAGGATGATGATGTAACCCTTTGAGGAGGTTGGTTTAACCTTGATGGGGTGATTAAACCCTTTCAGGACGGTGATGTAACCCTTTGAGGACGTTGGTTTAACCTTTTGAGGACGCTGGCCTAGCACTTTCATTCTCAAAGTATTATTCAACTTATATAGATATCAATATGTGAAATAGAATGATGCATTTTTGCAATATTGTATAATCCAAGTTAATCCCTGAGTACAGAAATATTTTATATATTCACTGAATTACTTGTTTTTCACTCTTTTTTTCTCTCTCTCTCTCTCTCTCTCTCTCTCTCTCTCTCTCTCTCTCTCTCTGTCTCTCTCTCTTTCTCTAGATGATAGACAGATAGATAGATAGATAGATAGATAGATTGATAGATAGATAGATTGATAGATAGAAAATAGTACCCAACAAAAGAGAAATACCTAAAAAATATATTTAATTTCCTTGTAAACACAGCACAGAAAAATAACTTCCCTGCTTAATCTATTCCCAGAAAGGAGCAATGCGTTTAGTGCTTCTTGCAACATGTTATGAATGTTGCAGAGAACTTACAATTGATCGTTGCAAATGGTTATAAGTGTGATCAATAACAACAAGCATATTTCATTAAATTAGCAAATACCAATGTGAGGAGAAGGAGGAGGAGGAGGAATAGAAGGATTGAAAGGAAGAGAAAAGAACAAAGAGATAGGGGAGGGAGAGGACGAAAAAGACGTTTGAACTATAATAATAATAATAATAATAATAATAATAATAATAATAATAATTGTGACATTAGCAGTAGCAGTAATAATAATGTATTATGATGAGGAAAAAAACCCGAAGAGTAAGATGAAGAAGAAGAAAACTTTACACAGTCCTTGGTAGGGGCAAGACAGTGTTATCATACAGTGAGTTGAATTCACAAATGGGTCATTCTTTCCTCCTCCCGCTGAGACGGAAAAACAAACTCTCTGTCATTTAAGAGATTAAACAGTTTTATGCATATATAATGACTTCTCCGATTCCTCACCATTAAACTCTCCTTAAGGGAAAAAGATTGGCAAAACTAGTGATTTATATTGTGGATGTAAATCTATAAACTCATACATCAGGTTTTTAGCTGAATAACGACACGTAGTTAAGAGTTCTTATATTGTGTTTGGCATGTGGTTGTGTGAGCGAAATAATATATATAAATATATATATATATATATATATATATATATATATATATATATATATATATATATATTATATATATATATATATATATATATATATATTTTTTTTTTTTTTTTTTTTTTTCCATGATTCCATTGGGTCACCTAATGAGCTGTATTGTTATATGTTTGCAAATACTGTACCATGAAATTATCTTCCCAGTAAGGAGAATTAATCTCTGGGTATGAAAGACGTATTCTTATTGATAACAAATGACCTGTGTAATACTTGGAATCAAAGCAATGAGGCTGATGATTATTCCTAGAAGGAATTAACTTAGGTTTAAAAAAGCCCCTAGCGTGTCACAGGGCTCGTCAATGAGGCCCTGAGAGAAATCAGGGCTGAGCACGTCAGGGAATAATGAGCTGCTACAAATGATCCTGAACTGATTTCTCTTGGAAGTAAGGTGCTGCTCCTGTGAGAGTTTTATGCATTTGATTATAGAACCGCCTGTAGAAGTAAAGACTCGAGTATATATATATATATATATATATATATATATATATATATATATATATATATATATATATATATATTATTATATATATATATATATTATATTATATATATATATATATATATATATATATAACCATTGCATGTCTGCCTACCCGAGTTTATTTTCTATTTTTATCTTCTATCTCCTTTGCTTGCTCTTTCCTCTCATTTGCCAGCTCATAACATCCTTTATTATATAAAGGAGAAGCTATTTAAGTCGTTAAGCAGAGACAACATTGTGTGTATCACTCAACAGAGTACCAGTACCCGTGTCCTCGTTGCTCCGGGGTGAGGAACACACGACAAGCTTTGGTCCTGGAGCCAACCAACTATCTCCTTGAAGTCGTGAACTCACAGTACACTACAGTAATGTTTCGCTCTGTTCCACATACTGTAACATCTATTGTACTATACGAAAATGATAATTCTAATAAATCAAATAAATTCTCCCATTTTGGGGTTGATTTCGCTTTAATACTTTAAGTTGCAGGACATTATTATATTTCCATCAGGTTCTATATTCTATTTCTATTTTATTAACCAAAGATTATGTGCGTAATCAGAGAAATGCTTAAATTTTCTTTGCCTTTTGGTATTTCAAGTAAATGTTGATTTATTTTCAGCAGTTTCTATTGTCCTACGTTAAGTGAATAAATATAAAATATAAGAAATCTCCGATGTTCGTTGCCTTAACCATCACATCTGACTAACACACCAACGTCATCTAAATCGATCATCTCCTTACAATTATCTATAACAATAACATGAAAAAAATCACCATAAAGGAAACAAAACTAAATAAATATTAATTTACCTACTCCTTCCTTTTCTCCTCTTCTTGCTATTTCCAATTTTTTTTTATTTCGTATTATTTTTTTTGCATTTCAGCCTCACGGGAATTCACTCACCAAGAATTCGTTTTATTGTTCCACGATGCACCATAATGGAGTTTAATTAATCCAGTATAACTTTACTCTCCCTGAAATACGATTCTCCAGGGACTCTCCAGCAATTTATTCCGTCCGCCCGTTAACTCCCAGCTACACCACCAGTATGAGAGCACTGTGGGCTGTACAGGTACCTATTGACCTACAGGTATACCTCTCTCTTACCTGGTTTTGTACAGTAATTAGTGACCTATAAATCTCTTTCTCTCTCTCTTCTTTATCCCCCTAACTCTCTCTTTCTTTCTAACTCCATCTCTCTCTCTACCAGCCTTCCCTTCCTCCTTCTCCCTCTCTCCACCATGCTACCAACATTTCTCCCTCCTTCTCCCTCTCACCACCACTCTGACAACTTTCCCTCTCGCCTTCTCCCTCTCACTACCAGTCTGCCAACCTTCCTCCCGTCCCTCCCCCCCCCCCCCACCTTTCACCCTACCCCCATCCCTCCAAACAGTCCGCCATCTTTCCCAACTGACTGACCGATATTTTTGTTCTTAGCGAGGGAGTGTTTTGTTTTCTCTGTAAATACGTTTTATTATGGGTTGGTGAGGTGAAGACATTTTTTGTTAACTCTTTGTAGCTATGAACGAATTGTCAGCCACTTTTCTTCTTTATAATATATATTAATTTAAATATATTTCTTTACTTATTTATATATTAATCTGCTTAATTGTCAATCTGTTTACTTAATTAATTTTGTCTTCAATATTTTTCTTCCCTTAAGAATTTCTGTGCATGCGTTTGTCTTATAGCCTCAATATATCTCTATTCCCTGTAAGTGGATTTCTTAAGGTTTTTATCTTATTTTATTTACGAGTGAATCTATTTAAACCTTTTACAGAAGACCTATTATGTTCTTTTTATCTAAACCTTTATATATTTTTATTCGGAGAAACCATTTTTCTGGAAGCAAATATTAATACAAATGTTATATTTCAAGACAAAACATTCTTCTCCGTCCGTAAATATTTTCCTGACACAGTGTTTGTCAATTTGTCCATCGTTGTTTCTAAAATTTCCTGCACTATATAACTACCTTATTCTCTTAATATATTCTTTATTGTAAAAAAAAAAATCGTCGTAAAACGCATATTAGATTTATTTTTTCTTTTACATATATTTGTAAATCTATTCCAAGACTTTTTTTTAATGTACCCGTTAAAAATAATATTGAAATTTTACTCTATACATAATTTTATTTACATTAATAAAAAAGTTTCATTATTTACTTCACTACAAATCTTTATTTTTTTAAGTAATTAAATTAAGCGGGACAAAAAAAATAAATAAAATTCAGTCGGAGATTTCTCTTAGAGGTAAAGCCATTTCTAAGAGTCAGTCAGAGGCGCTGGAGAAGAGCTTTCATAATTTAATCAAGGTGGGAGACTTTGAGTATATACCTGGCCGGGAGGAGGACGGGAAGAGGGCTGCATGTGTGTTGGAGAGAGAGAGAGAGAGAGAGAGAGAGAGAGAGAGAGAGAGAGACAGGTTGTATACAGGAGAAACTTTAGATGAGATATATAGCCTTCAATAGCATCGGACGTGGAACCTTTAGGAAACCAGAAGAGATTGTGGTTGGTTACTCTCCCTTCTTCCCTTTATTATTATTATTATTATTGTTGTTGTTGGTGTTGGTGTTGTTGTTGTTGTTGTTGTTGTTGTTGTTGGTGTTTGGTGGTAGTGAAAAAGATCGTAAAATAGAGAATCCAACAGAAGCATCGTTGTGAAAAAATCAAAATAAAATTACTTGTGAAATATTGCTGGTTATCTAAGACATGTTAACGGAAGTTACGGGAAAAGTTTATTAAAATGTCTTATTGATATAATGTAACCTAACCTAACCTAACATTGATAAAACAACATACATGAGCCCAATTTAAATATTCCATGACGAATATGAATCTTTGAACGCGAATGAAGGTTACTCCCTAAACACGACAATTCTTAAGTTATTTAAATCTTGAAATGTCTGACTCTCTTTTTCAACTTACTACATGTAATAACATCTTGGCTGTTTCATACGTTGTATTGAATAAATTTTATGAGATATTTTGATGTAAATGTTATCAAAGTTCGAGGTATATATTAAGATATCACACGTGTGCAAGTTTTCCATATAGTTATTTAATGATTGGTAAAATTTAGTTTGTAAGGCAAATTGACCGACCCCTCTCCCCCCCCCCCCTCCTCCCATTAGTCTAAAAATGCTTCTATCTTAACATACTGTAGTCTAACCATTACGTTTGGAGCGTATTACGAGTGAGACGTTAGGTTAGGTTAGGTTAAGTTAGGTTAGGTCAGGTCAGGTCAGGTCAGGTTAGGTTATAGCCTAACGTTGGTGTATTTAACCAGTCAGGAAATATTCAATATCGCTACGAAGCCAAACACATTTGTAATCAAGAAAAAGAAAGTCGTTTATGGCCAGTTGGGAATCTTTTTCACATTATTCACTTCCTGATGAATGTTTATGAGTCGCCCAGGTGATATATTAAATTACCCCCGAGTGTTAGACAGGTAAAAAAAAAAAAAATAGAGAAAAATCCTCAGATATTTATACACAACACTGAGGTGAGAGGCGAAAGGAATCATAAGGTCTTGAGCAAAGCAGAAACACAAAGAAAACAACATATATATTAAGAAAGAGAGGAAGGAGAGAGAGAAAAATTTTAAGGTAATAGATTCGAGAAAACAGAGAAGCAGCGATAGTTTAAATAGAACCATCAACTAGAAACAGTGACGCAGAATAAAGTCTACACAAAATAAGAGGGAAATATAGCGAGCGAGAGATTGGAAACAGACACAAATACAGTAAATATTTGAACGGCTGCTCTACTATTTTTTGGGGCATGGCAGACAGACACCTCGTCGAGTAGATCCGACTGTCACTTTTAATTTTCTCGATATAAAGAAAATAAAGACAGTAGATAGTGAATTAATAATAACACAACGATAATAGTATAATAATAACACAAATAAAGATGCTATATGGACAATTTATGACAAAGATATAAATGTTTTATTCATTTAATTAATTTAAAAAAAAATGGTATGCTCTAAAATTATTGAAACACACACACACACACACACACACACACACACACACACACACACACACACACACACATGATAAACACCAAACTTATGAAAAAACACGATTATTATCAACAATATACTTATACAAAATACACAAACAAGATAAACTAATTTTAATAAAAGAAAGACAGATAACGACAATATATATAGTACGATTTGCCGATAAAACAACTGAAAAGAAAAATTATGGAACAACGTAGATCAGTCGGCGGCCTGTAGCGTCACCCATCCACCGACTCCCTACAGTTTTAGACTTTTTTCCCCTAACTTGTCTAAGTTTTGTCGGAAACAAATGGCCAGTTACCGAAGTTCGTAACCATCTTTGAGGAAAAGCTATAAGAAGAGAGGAAAACCGGGGTAGGGGGCGGGGGTGTCATTAAGGTACGTTGTTTGTGTTAGTTTCGACTATGTTGTGTGTAGTTAGCGGTTATCTCTTAAGCAGACAATAATCAGACTTTTTTTTACAGGTGTATGAACTGGTTTTTTGTCTAAAGGACCAATTAATTCAAGGTATTTTTCTCTTTTGTTTATAGGTATAACATTCATTTATAGCCTGTTGATCTGTTTATATTTGGATCTCAGGTAAATCATCACCTTTATATTAATAAGTAAACAAGAAAGGTATTACTGTACTATACCTAATACTGTTGTTTTATATAAGCGATTAGATTCTGATAAAAGTTCTCGTTTTTAGGACATACATAAGACTGTCTATTCTCTGAAAAATTATAGTGAGAGTTTAAAAATTTTTGAGTTAATGCTCAACTTAAGTGTCATTAATAAAAATATTTTCCAAGTTAAGGCACCACAAGGAGAAAGTTGCCTTAACACTACACTCCAGGGACGGGAGATACCGGCAGCTCCTATCATTTATCCTACGAGAGGTGAAGGCTTGGGATACACATAGTCACTTTATTTTTTTTTCTTAAAACACACTATGATAACTGTTTTGAGCACACACACACACACACACACACACACACACACACACACACACACACACACACACACACATTATATAGAAATATAATTCTCTCAACGTTGGACGCCAGTAAAAAATACTCATGTAGCTATTCATTAATATATATAAATAAAATAGTCATATGCTATTATCAATATGTCTGGAGAAAGCTCGGAAATGTATAAAATTTTATAAGTTTATGAACGCTGAAGCATAGCGGAAGAGTTTTTCCCCGTACCGCCAGAAATTTAAGCGCGGTGGTAGGAAGCTCAAGCGTGGTCGACCTTCATCCTTAAACCTCTTGTAGTAAAGATGTTCTTGCAGGCGATGGTAACCTTATTCCTTATTCAGCTCCACTACCCAGGCAACGAATCCCTTATCGGTATATATTACACACACACACACACACACACACACACACACACACACACACACACACATATATATATATATATATATATATATATATATATATATATATATATATATATATATATATATATATATATATATATTCAACTCTCAACTGTTCACACAGTGGTCGCTGGCTTCACTGGACACCTGCAACAGTTTTAACCTAAAAGTCTACAGTTAAAGAAAAACTCATACAGTACAGCAATGGTGAACGTGCAACTTGCAACAGTGATGGGAAGTGACCTGGCCACACCGCCAGGTTATCTCCCCCGGCAGAGAGGGAAGCTGGCAAATATTTTGTTGCAGAACTAAGGTAAAAATGTTCCCACACAATTTATTCACTAACTTTTTCCTTTAAAGTTTGCTGGACTCTTTCTCAGTTCCATATTTTAAACTTTACATAATTCCGCAATGTGGAATTTCTGTACGGTACCGCAGCTCAGGTAGACTCCTGAACTACACTGGGCCGCTTTTAATATTTTACTCCTCTTTTACGCCCACAACCGCGTCGTCCCACTCCTACCAAAACAAACCTTCAGTATAAAGAAAACTATCTGTAAAAATCCAACACGTGTTAATGAAATTCTGCAGCTGTTATGAACGAATGTTGTTTGCTCTATAAGAATATAATATCATTCTCGTTCCCTAATGTTCCTTTAAGAATTTTAAGAACAGATTATATCAACATGTATTATGTTGGCTCTGCACGACTTTACTTGATCGTTATAGACTTACTGTTTACCATTGTTTGTGTATTTACACTGCCTATATACAATGTTTGTAATACCTACAATTTATAGTACAATGTTTGTATAACAGCACGGTTTATGTACAAAGCATACTGGGCTATGTACAGTACAGTCACCTCAAAAAGTGAGTGTCTTGGCAATCAGAATGAACCGTTGGAGCGAATCTTGTGAGTCCTCTGGTTCGGTTCTCAACCCATAGACGAAGCTTCTTACAGCACGCGTTAAACAACATGGCGCCTAGTATAGCTGCCGCGAGTATCCCAACATGCGGAGGTGAGCACGCCTGGCGACTTTATACACAGATCACTAGTATGGGAGTAAGATTAAATTATAATTATTATTATAATAAAAAACATATGATGATGAGACCAATACTGTAGAAAATAATATTTGGTTACTATACTGTACTTTCTTATCGTGAATGTTTAGCTAAACGTTACCACTTAGTGAACCACATAAGTGACCCCCCATCATCTCAGTGGGCCACATAAATGACTCTCATCATCTCAGTGGGCCACATAAGTGACCCTCCCTCGTCTCAGTGGGCCACATAAGTGACTCTCCATCATCTCAGTGGGCCACATAAGTGACCCTCCATCATCTCAGTGGGCCACATAAGTGACCCTCCATCATCTCACTGGGCCACATAAGTGACTCTCCCTCGTCTCAGTGGGCCACATAAGTGACTCTCCATCATCTCAGTGGGCCACATAAGTGACCCTCCATCATCTCACTGGGCCACATAAGTGACTCTCCCTCGTCTCAGTGGGCCACATAAGTGACTCTCCATCATCTCAGTGGGCCACATAAGTGACCCTCCATCATCTCACTGGGCCACATAAGTGACTCTCCCTCGTCTCAGTGGGCCACATAAGTGACCCTCCATCATCTCAGTGGGCCACATAAGTGACCCTCCATCATCTCAGTGGGCCACATAAGTGACCCTCCATCATCTCACTGGGCCACATAAGTGACTCTCCCTCGTCTCAGTGGGCCACATAAGTGACTCTCCATCATCTCAGTGGGCCACATAAGTGACCCTCCATCATCTCACTGGGCCACATAAGTGACTCTCCCTCGTCTCAGTGGGCCACATAAGTGACCCTCCATCATCTCAGTGGGCCACATAAGTGACTCTCCCTCGTCTCAGTGGGCCACATAAGTGACCCTCCATCATCTCAGTGGGCCACATAAGTGACCCTCCATCATCTCACTGGGCCACATAAGTGACTCTCCCTCGTCTCAGTGGTCCACATAAGTGACTCTCCATCATCTCAGTGGGCCACATAAGTGACCCTCCATCATCTCACTGGGCCACATAAGTGACTCTCCCTCGTCTCAGTGGGCCACATAAGTGACCCTCCATCATCTCAGTGGGCCACATAAGTGACTCTCCCTCGTCTCAGTGGGCCACATAAGTGACCCTCCATCATCTCAGTGGGCCACATAAGTGACCCTCCATCATCTCACTGGGCCACATAAGTGACTCTCCCTCGTCTCAGTGGGCCACATAAGTGACCCTCCATCATCTCAGTGGGCCACATGGGTCTTTGGTATATTCAAAGAAAGAGATATACTCGGAGTCTTCTCACAGTAATGACACAGGTTCATTCAGTTCCATGAACCTCCGACAACTGCTTTCAGATGTTTCAGGAATCAGTGTTATGAACCGCGACGATCAGTTAAGTTGCCGACTTTCTCCTTAAGTATTATGAAAAAATTTATAGGCGTAATTTGGGAATGAAGGTTAATATAATTGTTTTATTTTTTCCAGGCAGGCGAAAGTTAACAGCTCCTCGAGGGACCGTAACGCCATAGTTCAGGTATGTCTAAGTCAGTTTTATATATCAGGTTTAGTTGTTTTTGTATTTGTTCAGGAGTTTAATAATGTTGAATTAATTTGATGTAAATTTTCACTAAAAACTGAATTTCTACTGTTCTAAAATATAAGGTTACTATGAGACGTAAAATGATGTAACATAAATAGTTTAGTTATCCCTCTGATAGGAAAGAGAATGGTTTAACTAGCTTGAAACCATTGTTTAGATAAACCACTATAATTGCAAAGTAATCAGTGATTGTTATATAATGTAATGTTTGGTGTGAGACAGTGTGATGAAGGGAGAACATTTCGAAATAGATCTTGAGTCTTAAAATGTGGAAACTATGTAAACTGAGTGAAATGAATTTTGTCTTGTTAGAACATATGTAAATTTCTCAGTAAATAAGTAACGTTAACTTTGTAAATGTTAATTGTAATATAGTTTATTGATTATATATCATTTTGATATAACTGACTACCCATAGATAATTCAGACTACTTTTTAAATCCTGAGTTACCGAGGAAAAGTTTAGGGTAAATTAAGTTGAGTACAAACTGCTACATGTTAAACAGTCTGGGTGCGTTTGAATGCCTGAGTCATTGTTAGGTTAACATATCTAAGAAGAGTTTATTAAGAGTTATAAACATAATCCTTTGTTTATTTTCTTATTCAGGTAAGGTTAACTATAGATATATAATATTTGTAAGCTGGTGTTATTAACATTAACTGTTTGTCTATCGGTCAAAACTAATTACCTTTCTTTGTCTGGATACTAAAGAAAATTAATTGTTTATAGTCAAATTATAAATAGAGTTTTATAAGTCACTTTTATGATAACTGCTAGTGTGATCTGGTATACTGGTAACAGTAATATTCTGTTGTCGTTTGTGCAATATTAATCCCAACGACAATATACTGGTGTCAGTTGGTGGAATAATAGTATACGGTGGTGAGGGCGATATAAGAGTCATGCGTCTCCACTAAGTCGCTGTTACCTCCCGTGTTGAACATCGGGATCACGTTTGCTGTATAAAGTCTCTCGGGAAATTTTCTTGATCCAGTGATGTTCCGAACTTTGAATTTCTTTACGCCATGATTATATTATATTATATTATATTATATTATATTATATTATATTAAAAGTCATTTACCAGTTCACCATTCCATTGGCATGTTGTCCAGTGTTTCTTGTGCAGAATCGTTTGCTTGTTCATTCTTTTTTACTATTACACTCAGAACCGAATATTATAGAGGAAATTTGTATAACATCCTCAGGTAAGGTACATTATAACCAACAATGTCCACTGGTTAATTATTTATGTAGTTCAGGATCTCCTTTAGTTTCGATAATGATACATTCGGAAGGAGACACGGACTTTTTGAGGTGACTGTACACTGCATCCTGTTTTACTATGAACTATACGACGATTTTGTTCAGGGATATCTACCAATATCTCTCTCTCTCTCTCTCTCTCTTTCTCTCTCTCTCTCTCTCTCTCTCTCTCTCTCTCTCTCTCTCTGTATAGTCTATAAATTGCCAAATATTACATGTTTGATGATGAAATGTATAACATCCCCTCATAATATATTCTGAATTTGGACCAAATGCCAACAAATGTAGGATTTTAATAATGAAATATACTTGATGCTTATGTTTAATGTATTCCCACCTGGACAGAGAACCACCCCTCCCCCCCGCAAAAAAAAAAAAAAAAATGGAAAGAATTTTAAGTACAATATATCTAATTATATTCGAATAGTAACCATTCGTGAGCTCGGCCTCTGAGTGACTATAAAAATGATTTTTGAGAATATGTTTGGTAATATTGCCTAAGCCTGGGTCGTGAACCAATTAGAGTAGGTTTTTGATAATATAATGAGCTTTTGTGTTCAACGAAGCTGCTGCTCAATACATACTACGATAAATTATTTAAACCTCTGATTGATTTTTTTTTTGCTGGTAAAACCCCACATATACTGAAAACAACCTTCATTTACTGACCAAAACTCACAGATCCGTCATCACAATCCGAGTTATTGTAAGCTTGACCTGAGAACCAAATGTCAGAGGTCACGGTCATAGAATAAGACCAAGGTTAATATCAGTCAAGATCATTGTCACTAGCCAAGGTTTAAAACTTAAAAAAAAAATAAAAACCCAGGGTCAAGTAACATATTAGAGGTCAAGGTCTAAGGTCAAAGTTCTTTTACTCTGTTTATCCTCCTCCTTCGTGTCCGTGCGTTCATCTGTGGCTGGCTCTCTCCTCTTTAGGTAACCACAGGTAGCCATGATCTATGACCCAACTGACGCTGTTGAGGGAACAATACTAATAATAATAATAATAAAACTAACAACAACAACAACAACAACAACAACAACAACAACAACAACAATAATAATAATAATAATAATAATGCTCATCTCACAGCGTCTTGTATAGTAACAGTGTGAATGTGTCATCTTAACCAGAAGTAATTTTTGTTGTAAAGTGTGTGGAAGCCTTTGAAGATTTATACAAGAGAGAGAGAGAGAGAGAGAGAGAGAGAGAGAGAGAGAGAGGAATCAGTTTGTCTCTGGAAATATGGACATTTACCTCCCCCACTCTTCTGTGTGTGTGTGTGTGTGTGTGTGTGTGTGTGTGTGTGTGTGTGCAGGGATTATCGGTCCTTAGGCTCTTGTCTCGACGGGTCATTCTTGCTTCTCTTATTCGGGTATAGTCTATATCTTTTACTCTCTGACGACCTGTTTAAATAAGATTCTTGTTGTTGTGTAAATTTATTTGAAATATATTTTGTGATTTCCATATTTTGATCAACTGGGGAATTTATTTTTTTTATAATTTTACTTATACTTTTATTTTTTAACTAATCGTTTTAATTATATTTTGTTTCATTTTTTTTTCATTCAGATTTTTTAAAGAATTTGTCTGATAGTTAATTATATTTATATGTTTTTTTTTTTTAATTAATGCTGTCACCACCCATCCTTTCCTCTCTCTCTCTCTCTCCCTCCTCCTTCTTAATTTTTCTCTCCCTCTCTCCTTCCTTCTCCTCTCCATCCCCTCCCTTCGTCCCTCGCTTCCTCCCTCCCCTTTGCGTCTCCCCTTTATCTTGTCTCCTTCACTCCTCCCCGTCTCTCTCTATCCTTCCCTCCATCCTTCTTCTGTCCCTCCCTACCTCTCTCCAACCCTACCTTCTTCACCCCTCCCTCCTCCATCCTTCCCTCCCTCACAGCACAAGTAACACATATATATCACTAGTCATTACAGGGAATGTGAAATGGGATGGGACGGTTTAAAAGAGTCATTAACACTCACCCATAAATTCTATTTACTCTCCTCCTTCTCTCTCTCTATCTCCTTCGTCTCTCTCACATCTCGTATTTTAAAAGATCTCTCTCTCTCTCTCTCTCTCTCTCTCTCTCTCTCTCTCTCTCTCTCTCTCTCTCTCTCTCTCTCTCTCTCTCTCTCTCTCACCTCCCATCTGGTCGTCGCCTGAAGTCTGTCGGAGGGAGAGAGAGAGAGAGAGAGGGAGAGGGTGAAGTAAGGAGGGAGGAAGAGAGAGAGAGAGTGAGGGAGGGAGGGAGGGAGGGAGGGAGGGAGGGATAGAGTGAGGGAGGGAGGGAGGGAGGGAGGAAGGGAGGGAGGGAGGGAGAGAGTGAGGGAGGGTTGGAGGGGTGGGTTGTCATCATTAGAAGGGCAGGTGATCATTTTATATTCTTCTGAGGGCGAGTATGTGGGGGTGTTGTATACCTCTCTCCTGCCGCCACTTACCCTAAGGAAGTGTCGCGTAGAGGACGGGAGGGCGAGAGGGAAGTAGGGAGGGAGGGTGAGAGGGAAGTAGGGAGGGAGGGTGAGAGGGAAGTAGGGAGGCAGGATAAGGATGGGGAGGCAGAGGGTGAGAGAAGTTGTGAAATATAGAAGGAGATTGTTGGAGAAGGAGAGAGGAAAGGATGGAAGGAGGGAAGGAGTGAGGAAGAGGAAGGGAGGGAGGGAGTGAGGGAAGGGTAGAGGAAGGGTGGAATGAAGGGAGAAGGGAAAGAATGGAATGGAATTTGGTAGTTAAAAACAGAAGAGGAGGGAATGGTAGGTGATGGGGGGAAAGAAAGAGAAAGAGATAGGGTGATGGAAAGGAGAGGTGGAGAGATGGGAGGAAGAGAGGGAGAGGAAGCTTAATGATATATCCTATTCTTCTCTTTCTTCTAATCTTTCTCCCTTCCTCATCTTCCTTCCCACATCCTTCTAACTTTCTTTTTCCTTCCCCATTTCTTCGTCCCTCCTTTCTGCTACTTTCTCCCTTTCTTCCTCTCCCTCTGTTGATCCTTCCTCAATCCCCTCTCCCTTCTTCCTCCCCTCCCTTCTTCCTCCCCTCCCTTCCTGCTCTCTCAGCTCACTCTTTCTCCTTAATCCCCCTTCTTTTTTTCCCCTCATACATCTCCCTCCTCCCTCCCTTCCTCAGCCTCCCTCCTCTCTCCATCTCCCTTCCTCCTCCCTCCTTCAGCTTCTCCCCTCTCCCAATCTTCCTACCCTCCTCCCTCCTTCAAACTCCCTACTCCCCCCAATCTCCCTCCCTCAGTCTCCCTACTCTCCCCATCTCCCTACTCTCCCCATCTCCCTACCCTCCCCCTGCCCTTTCTTCCTCTCTCTCCCTCCCTCTTCCCCCACTCACCAACACACTACTGAGAGCTTCCCAAGAAAACTAACGTAACTCAATCCTCAGCCGTGATGGTGGAGCCGTGTGGTACAGACAGTTTACACATGGGGGTACTGGATGCCTATGATCATTGTTATTCTGTCTTCGTAGCCTTTTGTGTTATGGTGTTCTAGGTGGCTCATGTTAAATTCCGTCTTACTCTTTATCTTTTGGCTGTGTTCCTGTCCATGCTATGAATCTTACTTCAGCTCTTTGATTTTGGGAGTCTAGAGGTCAAGGTTCATGCTCTTGGTGGCTCAGGAAATGGTGGAGTGATTTTTACAGCTGTTTTAGTGTGTCGTGTGGCATTTACCTTCCTCGTATTCGTGCTCTGAGTTCCTGTGTTTATATTTTAGTACTTCTTATACCTATACTCTCTCACACACACACACACACACACACACACACACACACACACACACACACACACACACACACACACACACACACAAACACACACACACACACACGATGCACAAAGACTTAACCTATTCAATTATATATCATAGACCCATTTGTCCTATTAAACAGCGTCTTGGGAGCTCAGTGGTAACCTTCCCGAGGTGGAAGTCAAAAGGTCAATGGTCAAATATAACCCCCCAAACACTTTCAGTACTCTTTCCTATCCAGCGCATACATAATTATACGCATGAGTCCTTTAGTTTTATCTGGGCAGCTTCACGCATAGATGGTTGTGGAGGACTAGACGGACGGATGGACGGACGGACAGGACAAAGGAACAGGTGGAAGAACAACTCGGAAACATGTAATATAGGGGGACCTCCCACGCCATTATATATTTTCCTTACATCCCTCGTGAGACTTTTGTGAGTAGTGTAGGAAAAAAGTATCTAAATTGGTCGACGTCTGTCCGGTATACTGATCAGGAGTCTCTCTCTCTCTCTCTCTCTCTCTCTCTCTCTCTCTCTCTCTCTCTCTCTCTCTCTCTCTATGTGTGTATGTGTCTCTTTCTCTCTGTGTCACTTCTGTATCCTCTTTCTATCTCTTTCTCTCCCTCTCTAATTCATTTCACTTTATCTCTACTCGTAAATACATTTTTGGCTTCTCGTATTGTAAATTAACTGTAATTATACCGCTTAATGATCTTAGTTAACTTTACTAATTCATTCATTATAGTTTAGCTAATTAATCGATTTATATTTCTTTCAGGTGATATTTTTAAGCAACTTGTAGTTATAATCGATTTTTGGGAGATTTTTAAAACACTTTCTTTCCCATACGATGATAAAAAGACTTTATGGAAATTAGTTCTTGTTGACATATATATTTGGCATCAACAGATTATAAAAAAAAAAAAATCAAAAATTCCAAAATCGTCTGAAAAAAAAAGTCAGAATTCTACATAAAAAAAAAATCCATTTGCATTTCGTAAACTAAAAAACCTGGATTATTTATATATATAACTGCTGGAATTTTTTAATATTCAGTGTACATTTTACTGAGCATTTAAGGACGATGGTGTAGGTATAACTGTTTTAAGGACGTTGGTTTAATATATAACTGTTTTAAGGATGATGGGGTAAGGTATAACTGTGTTGAGGACGATGGTTTAAGGTATAATTAACTGTTTTAAGGACGATGGTTTAGGTGTAACTACTTTAATGACGATGGTTTAAGGTTTAACTCTGTAAAGACGACGTGTTTTATATAACTAAAAATAAACTAAATACAAAAAATAAAATACTGTATGAGAAATATATGGAAATAAAAGATGAATATGGCGAATTAGATAAAGAATAAGAGGAAAATAGCAAGAATAACAAATTTAGAAAAATAAAACAAACGAAATAGAATAATGAAAAGTGAAATAACTGAAAGATAGAGTTAAAAAAAAAGACAAAACACAATAAACATAAAAAGACAAAAACACTAATAATAAACAAAAAAGAATAAACGAGAAATGTAAGAAAAAATAAATAAATAAACATAAATTAAAGATAAAAATTAAAATAACAATTATCTCAGGATTAAAAAAAAAAAAAAACACCGAAAGAAATCAACGAAAAATAACGAACGAAATAATGAAGAAAATATACGAAGAAAATAAAAATAATTCTTACAGTATCAGTGAAAAGTTATTGTACCAGTTGCCACAATTTTCTTCAATCAGGGTTCGTGTTTGTTTCTTTTGTATATCAGTCCATCTTGCTTCACCCCAGACCCGCTTCCTGACCCCTGGGACGCACACGGAGTTGAATTATTCTGGCCAATATCAGCTATATATGATAGGTATCTCTGTCTATATGTGTTTCTCTATGATATGTGTTTCTGTCTATAATATGTGTCTGTCTACGATATGTGTCTGTCTATGTAATGTATCTGTCTGTGTATTATACATTGTAACTTATATTACTTAAATACCTCATCTAAAAGTCAATATAAATCCCCCTTACCACACAGCATATATAATTATCGACATAAATATAATTCTTACAACAAAGTGCTTTAAAACACACCAAGTTAAACCTCTTATACCGTATGATATTAACACCTCGTTGAATGTTTTAACTCCCTCAGTACAACTTAATCCTTCTCGTCCATTAGATTAACAGGTGACAAAAATACGATTATTATATCCAGTTTTCAGGTAAATTCTCTTCCCTCACGACTATCCGCTTTAACCCGCCATAAATGTTTAACAGTGTTTACATGTTACCAGGAGGGGGAGGGAGAGGGAGTATGCATGAGAAATGTTCACGATGGTCTTGAAATATTTATATACCAACTGACGGAAGAACACGAAATAAAGTGAAGCTGTGGGTTTGTGGGTTTGTGGGTTTTTGTTGTCGTGGTGATGGTGGTGGGAAAGGGGTGTGTTGTGGTGATGGTGAAGGGAAGGGGGAGGGGGGGGGGGTGTTTGTGGTAGTTGGTATTGGTGGTAGCACTAGTAAGGGTGCTTGTGATAGCGGAGGTTGTAGTGAAGGTGTTTGGTGTTATTTATGGTGGTGCTGAGGGTGTTTGTTGTGGTGGAAGGAAGGGAAGAGGGGGGGAGGTGCTGTATGGGAGGGAGGGAAGAGGGAGGGAGGTGCTGTATGGAAGGGAGGGAAGAGGGAGGGAGGTGCTGTATGGAAGGGAGGGAAGAGGGAGGGAGGTGCTGTATGGGAGGGAGCGAAAGGGGGGGGGGAGGTGCTGTATGGGAGGGAGGGAAGAGGGAGGGAGGTGCTGTATGGGAGGGAGGGAGATACTGTATGGAAGGGTAGGGATAGATGGAGACTTGGTGCCATAGTATAGAGGTGATGATTAAAAGAGAGATTTTATTTCCACGCCAAAAATTTATATATATTTTTTTTAGTTTAATAATGAGGCAGATGCAGCTAACACTATCTCCCTGTCGAGTTCTTTTTGTCCACAACTGTACATAATCCAAAAACAAATAAATATACAAGTACAAATACAGATTCTAGCATAATGATGATATTAATAATGACAACAAACAAACAACAACAACAAAAACAAAAGTATATCACAGTCTAATAAACAAAAATAAAGAAAGTTAAAGAGAGAGAGAGAAAGAGAGAGAGAGAGAGAGAGCACAGATTGCAGTCTAGGCTGTGAAAGTGGGGTGCAGTCTTGTGTGTAATGGGTAGAGGAAAGAGCAGCAGGCAAGAAAGTGACATACTCGCCCCATTCTTCACAGTGAAGCATGAGGCTAATGGGGCCACGGAGACGCCCAAAGCACTGCTCTATTCGTGGGAGAATTCGGTAGCTGGGTGAGAGAGAGAGAGAGAGAGAGAGAGAGAGAGAGAGAGCAGAGAGAGAGCAGAGAGGGTTACAGAGTCAGAAAGTTAGGTGACGAACTGGGATACATTTTCCAGAAAGAAAATATCTTCTTTAGGAAAAAAAAATGGTCGAATTCTATTTTACTTTTACCTTATTTTTCTTTCCTGGATCCTGGAGTCTGTCGGTCATAGAGAGAAAAAAAAAAGAGAGAGAAAAAAGAAACCAAAGATATTACGATATTTAGAATTTAACCCGAAACACAAAGGAGGAAAACCAGCATAATTGTTGAAAGGTTAATACGTGTTAATGGAACATGTTAGATTTGGTTTAATTAGCATAAGTTAAGTGCAAATTAAATTAGTTTTGATTAGGTTCGTTTACGGTAAGTCAATTCAGCATTATTTTAACTAATGACTTAATTAGGTTAGGTTAAGTTAGGTTAGGTTAGGTTAGTTTAGTTTATATGAGATTAATTCAGGTTAGATTAGGTTAGTTGAAGTTAGTTTTGGTTGTTTTAAACTTATTTTACATTAGGATAAATTAGCTTCGGTAAAGTTAATTTATGTTTTGGGCTAGGTTAGGTTAGGTTAGGTTAGGTTAGGTTAGGTTAGGTTAGGTTAGTTTAGTTTATATGAGATTAATTCAGGTTAGATTAGGTTAGTTGAAGTTAGTTTTGGTTGTTTTAAACTTATTTTACATTAGGATAAATTAGCTTCGTTAAAGTTAATTTATGTTTTGGGCTAGGTTAGGTTAGGTTAGGTTTGGTTAGGTTAGGTTAGGTTAGGTTAGGTTACGTTAGGTTACGTTACGTTACGTTACGGTAATTTACGTTAATTTATGTTTAGTCTCCTTCCAGCGAACAAGCAGAGAAATTTAGCTAGTCTTCAAATAAACAACCCACTTTTTCACACCGTCATGAAATTTCCTTAAAACATCAGTTAATTCAGTAAATAAAGAGCACGAAAGTGATAACGAAACTTAGGTATTAAAAAAATATAATGAAAGGACCAGGTGACACGCACGGTAGACCCCATAATTAGCCTTTGTGATGGTGATGAACGAATTGAAAATATTTCCCTCCCCTCGTTCACGGCTGATGGTGTCACGGCTGCTTATATGTACGAAGTGGCGTGTACTGGAATTGCATAATATATACGTGTTTTGAAATTGATGGTGGAAGTGTGTGTGTGTGTGTGTGTGTGTGTGTGTGTGTGTGTGTGTGTGTGTGTTATCTATATGCTAATGGTTTGGTAAATAATATGTCTTTCTTTTTCTAGAACTCAGTAGAGGGTATTTATATCTAAAAAGGTTAGGTTAGGTTAGGTTAGGTTAGGTTAAGTTAGGTTAGGTTTGGTTAGGTTAGGTTAGGTTAGGTTAGGCTAGGTTAGGTTAGGTTAGGTTAGGTTAGGTTAGGTTAGGTTAGGTTAGGTGAGGGCCGAGGTGAAGGAAGAAGGCCGGTCAGTAATCTGGTTGACGCTAGATTCCTTCTCTGGTTCTCATTGATCATTTTAATAACACAAGATTAGGTGACGAGTCCTCCTCCTGAGTCGAGTCTCACCTCTGTTCCTCCTTCCTGCCCCTCCTGCCTTACTCCTTCTCCTTTCTCCTCTTGACCCGCCCTTCCTTGTTAACGTCTTCCTCTTCTCCTCCCCTGCCTCTTCTTCTTTACTCATTTTCTTCTCCTCCTCTACCACCTCCCTCTTTACTCTTCCTTCTTCTCCTCTCCCTCCATCCCCTCCCGTACCCCTCACTTTCTTCTTTTCTCTTCCCCTTCATCTTCCTTCTTCCTCCTCCTCTTCCCCTTTCTTCACTCATCCCAAACCCTTGTCTTTCACTTCATCCCTTCCTTTAACTCACTTCCTTCCACCTACTCCTCCTTCACCTCCTTTTTTTTTTTTTACTCCTCTTCCTCCTTTGTTCTCTCTCCTCCTCCTCCTAGCTCTTCCTTTCTGTCGTAGAGGTGTGCAATACAGTCTTACCTTCCTCTGTGAGTTGTTTTTGCCCGTTCTTTACCTCAACCACCTGACAATATACACCCAATTCTCTATCTCTCTCTCTCTCTTTCTTTCTCTTTCGCACTGTCTGTCTGTCTGTCTGTCTGTCTCTCTGTCTCTCTCTCTGTCTCTCTATCTCTATCTGTCTGTCTCTCACCCTGCATGGCTAAACACCCCCAAGCTTGTACATTCACCAGCATTGCTTCATTCACCATTCAATAACCTCGAACCTTCTGATTGTTGGGATTAGTATAGGTGAGGACGCCGAAGCTCACCCTAGAGACGCGGAAGGCGTGATTCACCATTGACACAACAACAAG
>CAUDMG010000769.1:797500-800000 GCA_958450375.1 Homarus gammarus | reverse complement strand
CCTTCCGCAGTCTTCTACACTATCCTCCTACACTCTCCTCCCTTACTCTCCTCCCACACTCTCCTCCCACACTCTCCTCCTACACTCTCCTCCCACCCGTAACTCTGCTGAAACAATCTCAAAGTCATAACTACCACCATTATTAAAGAAACGTTATTCAAAGTGTCTATTACATTACACTGCAACAATAAGCACTTGTTTCTCTCTAGTAACTAGCCATATTGGGTGAAATTGTTACAAATTTATGACCTTGAAATACTCTGAGTAGGATTTCAGTTCGTTTTCTAAATCGCCTTTACTGTGTACGCTTCAATAAATGTTTATCGGAAAAGATATCAACTTCTACCAAATTTAAGCTAAAATATGAAACATTTGCATTTATTTCTGAGATTAATCTAAATATGATTCACTTATATACATACTAAGGGGTCTTATGTAAATATTACCCAAAAGCATAAGCAATAGGAGTTATTATTAACATATGTATAAAAATGCATAGGTGACCTCACTGCTAACACATCACGGTACATAATATTATAAGGTATAAGTACATAAAGTTATAAAATATACCAAAAACGTTCGTGTTTGTTGTAATTTACCTCCACAATATATCTTTACATGTTTCATATATGAATCTAGTTTATCATAAGTATTCATAAATATGTCTTGAGCTGTTACTAAGACTGATGGGAAGAATTGTATTCAAGTTTTTTTTTTAAGAATCGTCACCTGAGAATGGTAAAATTAGCAAAATACATATATAGTGAAAAAGTATATTTGTTCATTGAAAAAATATTATACTTTCTGTCTCAAGTTGATGTATTTGATGATATACCGTATATATAAAAAAACAAAATCCCCAAAAACAAACAAACCTGAGAGACATTTTTTGAGAGCTCACAAAAAAATTGCCCCGAGAAGTTTAATTATATTTTAAAATCCTTGGCGTGGGAGCCATACCGCACTACAACAAGGCAGAGCCACACCACCATTATACCTTAATGAATACGTTAAACTGAGCCTCTGCTGCCTCATATAACGCTAGGGTTAAACTCCCGGCAACAGAGTGAAAGAAGAATAGACGAAAGGAGATAATAGAATGAAAAATAACCACTTTCAAGAGGGTCGTTAATTGTGTCGTGTTGATCACCTGTGCTGATCACCTGTGCTCACCACCTGTGTTAATAATAGCTGTAAGACCATCAACTTTGTTAAGATAAATTGAAATACAAACCTCTGTATTACGGTGAGCTGTGACATACTCAACCAGTAACTCCTCTCTCTCTCTCTCTCTCTCTCTCTCTCTCTCTCTCTCTCTCTCTCTCTCTCTCTCTCTCTCTCTCTCTCTCTCTCTTACTCTTCCTCCCTTCTCTTCCTCACCCTAGTTCTCTCCCTCGTGTCCGTACAGTAAACTCCCTTGCCAGCCTTTACCTTGTTCCTGTTCCTCTCCATGAAAAAAAAAAGTATCACTCAAAATACTACACAAGAGAAACCTGCAGTGAAAACAAACACACGCGGGGTGAACTTGTAGGGAAAAAACAAGAAACAAAAACAATTGAGAAAAAAACATCTTTAGAACAGTAAGGAAAAAAATACAAACACATGAAAACAACAAAAACACTACATCAAAATACCAAACACTAACACAGACAGTATAAACATTGAATGGAAATATAAACCAACAAACACATTATGTAAACATTATGACAAAACATACACAAAATAAAACACCAATTAAAATACAGTAAACAAAATCACCCAACAAAAATTAATAATTACAAAAGAGATAAAAAAAACGAGGCATAAAAAAAAAAAAAAACATTCGACCAAAAATATAAAACATATCTAAAAAACAAACAAAAAAAAACAGGAAATCCACCAAACAAATCAAAACAAAATCACAAACAAAATCAGATAAAAGAGATCAAAACACAACAACTCCCTCACCCCCTCTGAAAACCCCGATACAACACAACAAAACAAACACACTTACAAAAAAACAAAAAAAAAAACACCTCACTTGGAACTTGTAACAAACACAAAAGTGGTAAATTTCATTCTTAAGTCTTTTTCTTGTTATTTTTTCTCGTTTTTCATTGTGTTTATTTTTTTTGTTACTTTGTTCGCGTTAAGAAACAAAACACGAACACAGGGCCTCGAATGCCATGAGGATATTTGGTAAACAAGTGAACAGCCGCTATAGAAAATGTTGTATACGTGAAACCTGAAGGAATTGATGGATAGAGATAGAATAGAAGGAGTTAGAAGACCAAGGATGGGCTCTTAAAGGATAGATTAGACCTGAATAAATTGATGGATAGATAAGGAGTTGGTTAGTATGGCTAAAATTGAGGACGTTCTTGGGAATATAATACTGGTAGTTGATGGGAAATTGATGAAAGTGGTAGAATTGTGGTGGAATGGGAGTAATTAATGGACAGTGGTAGAATAGAGTGATTGATGAATGATGTTGGAATATTAGTAAGAACAAATAAAAGAC
>CAUDMG010000769.1:770000-795000 GCA_958450375.1 Homarus gammarus | reverse complement strand
CAATCTGCTTCACTCTCCTTCACCTTCCTTTTTTTTTCGCTTTCTCTCTTAAGTGTCTCTCCCTTACTCTTTCTCTCATATCTATCTCCCCCAGTCTCCTCTCTCTCTCTCTCTCTCTCTCTGTCTCTGTGGAAAATCTCTTAAATTGCTGGCAGACACACTCGAACACAGCACGGAGAGAAATGTTTACATCTTCCGTCCCTGTTGGTGAGAGGTGGTGTGTCGACTGACTTGTGTTGACGTTTGAGAAATTTCCTTCCCTCCTTGGCACGTGGTCCATTTCTCTGGGATTTTACTCGCCCTTGCCTTAGTGTCTGATGTTTTTAGTTATTGGACAAACTGAGGCCAAAGCGCTGCTAAAACAGGACCCCGAAGTCTTTATATGCAATTTTTTTTTCTTCTTTTCCTTCTTTGCTTTGTGGGGTCGACTGGAAGTTTGCCGTCGCTTTCTCAAAGTTTGCTCTTCGAGTCCCGGTGAAATTTGCAATAGAATCTGCATCCCTTTATCGGCTGTGTTAAGTCCCCTGGGTCTGCTTTCTCAAGAGTTCACACGTTTTAGGTTCTTCCTCTAAATGCAGACATGAGATCGTATATAACTTGCCTACTTTAAACTCCAGCACCAAGACTTTTAGGTTTGTTTTTCATCAACAGTTTATATCTGACTGGCGCACTGAAGTTACAATATAATGATGGTTTAATGTTTCTATTTTAAGTTAATTTCTTAGGTTATCGTGATAAATAAATGAATAATAAATGAGCATATATAAATAAATAAACAATTACGTAAATAAATAAATAAATAAATAAATAAACGCGTAGAGAGATAAATAACTAAGCATATAGAATGATTATAAATTGAATGATAAATAAGTCAATACATAGAAAAAAATAGAGAGATAAAACAAATAAACAAATGAATAACTATATAGCCACACCATATACATACAAGTTAGGGTACGACAGTCCTCCCCCATTTCCAGTTTACACTCTCGCCACAATAACAAAGACCATTGGCCGCACTTCTAATCATGCCATCCACCTGGGCGTGAATAACAATGCTAGACACACAATCCATGTAAACATACCTTACCTTTGTGTCTACCCACTCTCCCTTCCTCCCACTCCTTCTCACCCCTTCCTCCGTCCCCCTGTCCCCTCTCTACCCCTCCCTTACCCTCCCTCCCCCCTCCTCAAAAATAGTCCAACTCAACGTTTAGAAATAATTCGCTGTTTTTGGTCACAATTTACAGAGTGAAGATAAAATCTCTCCCGGTCCTTACGGTCAGAGGTTAATGCCGAAAGAGTTGTTGTTTTTTTTCTTAACGTTGTGATTTAATTATATTGTGTTATCTCTTTACACTAGGGTGACCTGCCACCTCTTCTGCCGCGTTAGCCACACACGTGTTGTGGGGAAATGTTGAAACTGGGAGTGTAGTTATTAGTGTTTTTTGTATTTTTATGTTTTTGTTATTATTTTTATTATTGTTGTTGTTATTAGTGATATTATTATTATTATTGTTGTTTTTTTTTTATAGTAGTAGTGGTAGTAGTACAGTAGTTATAAATATCTTTTTTTTATTATTAATTACAATTTATTTCCCTACCACTCTCTATCCCGAAGAAATATCTCTACCACTATCACCACCGTAACTATCACCATCATCACCACCACCACCACCACTACCACCACCACCACCACCAAGAACGCTCCCCCTGTATGTGAACCTTAACACCGGTCATCACATATCCTATACCCAATATTATACCCTCTCATGTACACACGGCCATTAGGTAAACAAACTCCTCCTGCTCCTTCCTAACGGGACACCATCATCGTGGCTGCAATAGCTGCGTCCTTCCTTGTAAAATATTTGATGATCTTCGACAAAAATATACGAGAAAAAAAACAGAGGTGGTAGGAGTTCCCCCCTCTCTCTTTCCCTCTCCCCATCCCCCTCCCTCTCCCCATCCCCGTCATCCCTCCCCCTTCTCCCCTCACGCCCCCTCTCCCCTCCTCTTCTCTCCTTTCCCTTCCCCCTCTCCCTCACTCCCTCTCTCCCTCCCTCTCCCCATCCCTGTCATCCCTCCCCCCTCACCTCCTCTCCTCTCCCTTCCCCTCTCTCCTCCTCACCTTCCTCCTCCCAGTAAAAGCCATTGGGAGTTTTTCTAATTAGCTAGTTAAGGTAAGAGGGGCAGCTCAGGTAAAACAGAGGGTAGCCAAAAAAAAAAAAAAGAGAATATATTTATAATTACAGTGTATGGTAGACTTGTCTCCAGGTTGACTTGTTAGATTAGTTAAAAGTCAGGTGTGTGGCAGTGTTTATTAGTGGAGTCAGGTGTGTAGGAGTGTTGATTAATGGAGTCAGGTGTGTATGAGTGTTGATTAGTAGAGTCAGGTGTGTGGCAGTGTTGATTAGTGGAGTCAGGTGTGTAGGAGCATTGATAAGTTGAGTCAGATGTGTATGAGTGTTGATTAGTGGAATCAGGTGTGTAGGAGTGTTGATTAGTGAAATCAGGTGTGTAGGAGTGTTGATTAGTGAAGTCAGGTGTGTAGGAGTGTTGATTAGTAAAGTCAGGTATAGGAGTGTTGATTAGTGGAATCAGGTGTGTAGAAGTGTTGATTAGTGAAGTCAGGTGTGTAGGAGTGTTGATTAGTGAAGTCAGGTGTGTAGGAGTGTTGATTAGTGGAGTCAGGTGTGTGACAGTGTTGATTAGTGAAGTTAGGTGTGTAGGAGTGTTGATTAGTGAAGTCAGGTGTGTAGGAGTGTTGATTAGTGAAGTCAAGTATGTGGTAGTTTTGACTAGTGGAGTCAGGTGTGTAGGAGTGTTGATTTGTGAAGTCAGGTGCGTAGGAGTGTTGATTAGTGGAGTCAGGTGTGTAGGGGGGTGTTGATTAGTGAAGTCAGGTGTGTAGGAGTGTTGATTAGTGGAGTCAGGTGTGTAGGAGTGTTGATTAGTGAAGTCATGTGTGTAGGAGTGTTGATTAGTGGAGTCAGGTGTGTGGGGGTGTTGATTAGTGAAGTCAGGTGTGTAGGGGTGTTGATTAGTGGAGTCAGGTGTGTAGGAGTGTTGAAGTGAAGTCAGGTGTGTAGAAGTACTGAATGCGACGAGCCAATGTGTGTAAAAATACCGACGGGGTTTAACACAATCTAAGTGGATTTCTATTTAGGTAAGGGATACTAAACCATATTTCAATGCCATTAACTCGTTAGAATCTCTGTAACTGTGTTTGTTCCCAGCTTGTACCTCTAGTGTAGTGCATATGTTCAAAACTGAAATTAATATTAGAATAAGCTTTCCTTGATGACAAAGCTGGTTGTTTTTCATGCTTACATAACAACGTCGAGGTGATTTATACACGCGTAAATGAAGATAAATTTTTTTGTTTATGATGTATTTTCTTTTTAAGGGGATACAAAGCTACATAATTATTTCTCGTTATTGAACCGTAGATAATATTCAACTTACCCTTTTTTAATATCAACGTTGGAATCATCACTTGACACACATACATATAAATTGGACTAAAAGCACAGGTGACATCAGGAGAAATAAGGTGCAGTTAGTTAGCGTTTTTGTCATCCCCAGACCACACCATAATTCATAGGATATCCTTTGACATTATTAAGATACCTCCGTCTTAAGCCTTGAGAGTGAGTAATTGTACAGACTATCGTCTCTAATCTGCTGGGGAGAAATAATTCATATATAGTGGCTAGAGTATTCAGGATAAAGTTGGCTGAGGCAAGAGAACTGCCTGAGGGTCGGTCTCCCAGAGGATGGCATCTTCCGAAAACTCACGACAGGTAGTTCCTCTTCGGCGGCGGGGGTCTCATAGCTAATTCCTCTTTCACCCCACACCCCCTCCCACCCTCCCAGCACCTGTAGCACCACCCTCGGGAGATTATACGACAAGACGTCGGCTCCACGAGTTCGGCATCATTGCTTATGGTATATATTTTTTCTTGTGTGTGTGTGTGTGTCGCCCTCGGAAGATGGAAACATGGAGGTAATGCACTATGGTTTATGGGTCTCTCACCTGCTGCGCCTCCCTCAGGGTACTATAGCAGTAGACGACACGATGGTTTCTGAAGTTTGGCGTCGCGTCACTGGTTGTTTATGTGTGTCTCCTACACCAGGAGGCGATGAGCTGCGTATTATGGCTTTATATTTTTTGTACTCCAGCGTTATGGCTCACTGTGGCTGCTGGTCTGGGGATTATTACTTACATTTCTTAATATTTTCTTCTTCAACGCTACGCTAGCTTTCTACTTTTCTCTTCATCAACACTATAACAATCTTCTACTTTCTTCTCCAAAGCAGAATTTTTTTTCAACTTTCTAAATTCCTAAAAAAAAAGAAATCCTTACCCATTCTGCGTCACCCACCAGAACAGGATAATAAAGGGCGTACAATAAGCCTTACATTAATGACATCACAACTACACCACCACAACACATCAAGCAGTTCCCACCCAGTTATAGATCGTTGCCGTATGATTATCTCTTACGATTATCTCCGCCAATACCAATCTACAAGAAACGAGGAGGTGATATAGGTTGTGTTTTGAGGCTCTTCTACTCACAGCCTCACGACTACCACATTAAAGTTGATCACATAAGGGAACAAGATAGGATAGGGAAGAGGGAAGAGGGGGAGATCATCATGGATTAAACTCCTTTATACCTTCCTCTCTGGCTAGACCCTCAGAAGCCAGGATCAGGGGAAAGAGACGAGGCACATTCTAACTCTCCTTCACTGCCTCTCTCACCTACACTGCCTCTCTCACCTACACCGTCTCTCTCACCTACACTGCCTCTCTCACCTACATCCTCTCACCTACACTGCCTCTCTCACCTACACCCTCTCACCTACACCGTCTCTCTCACCTACACCCTCTCACCTACACCGCCTCTCTCACCTACACTGCCTCTCTCACCTACACCCTCTCACCTACACCGTCTCTCTCACCTACACCGTCTCTCTCACCTACACCCTTTCACCTACACCGTCTCTCTCACTTACACCCTCTCACCTACACCGTCTCTCTCACCTACACCATCTCTCTCACCTACACCGTCTCTTTCACCTACACTGCCTCTCTCACCCATTCCGTCTCTCACTTACATCATCTCTCACTTACACCATCTCTTCTTTTTGTTCTTCCTCCAGCTCTCCTTCGTCCCTTGCACCATCTTATCAAGGGAGGAGATAAATGCTGTGTGTGTTTGAGGTCTCTCTTAAGCGCAGCGACACACTAAGGAAGACTAGGAAGGTCCTTTGTGGCACGTTACGAGAAGATGATCATTATTTATACTTTTTTTTTGGCTGCCGTCTTCCTCTACCTTATCATGTATAATTTTTTGGTATCTTATTTTGTATCGTTTCTTGTCTCGTCTCCTTGTATCCCTGTAACATCTCCTGTACCGTATTTTGTACAGTTTTATGGATCGTCTCCCTGTACCATCTCCTACATTGTCTTCTGTACCGCCTACTGCACCGTCTTCTGCACCGTAATCTGTGCCGTTTCATGCACCGTGTCCTGTACCGTGTTTTATACTGTATACTGTACTGTCTCATATATCAAGTCTTGTACCGTCTCCTGCACCGTTTTCTGCACCGTCCCCTGTAGGTTACGTTAGATTAGGTTAGGTTAGGAAAGGATAGGTTAGGATAGTTTAGGTTAGGTTAGGTTAGGTTAGGTTAGGTTAGGTTCCCTTTAGTTATCTTGAGGTTCCAAGCTCGGCTCTTGAATTTAGCAAAGCCTCCCTCTCAAGCGTAGATGAGCCTTGCCTTCATATCCTGGCCCATTTACACAAGATTTCAGAGAGCCATCCCTCACGCCTATGTTGGACCTCCTGCACTGCCTGGAAATTAAATTTGTTCCTCCTCAGCAAGGGGCTCTCTCGGGCGCCCTCAGTGCCCTCCCGCTTGTTCCGCCTCTACACCATCAGGCTGGTGTTCGTGGTGGTGTAGGGTCCTCATGTAGTGCTGTTTACTGTATTGTGAGAGGCTTCTAATGTTTCTTGGGAACTGTCAGGTGTGATGTAGTGTTAATTAAGTGCGACTGATACTGCTACTATTGCTCTCAGCCTCTCTCTTCCTCTACATAATCTTTATAATGAGAACCACCACTTAATTCTCCTAAGCCCCTTAAACCCCATAAAACACCCCCTTAAAACACCCCTTAAAACATCCCAAAACACCGTCTTAAAACCCCCTGCACCCCCTTTAAATCACCTACTACACCCCTTCTCCCCCCCTTAGTAATATCTTCCACTGTGTTACAATATAATTCTTCCAGCACGAGTTTCTTGGAAGTGTAAACCCCGGCGATTCGATGACGTTTAAATCGCGTGTTTGTGTCTCTCTCTCTCTCTCTCTCTCTCTCTCTCTCTCTCTCTCTCTCTCTCTCTCTCCATTTCTCTTCCTCTTTCTCTGTATTTCCTTCTCCCTGTCTCTCTGCCTGTCTGTATGTTTCTATATCAGTCTATTTATTTACGTCCTTCTCTCTCTCTTTCTCAATATTAATCTTTCCTTTTTTCTATTTTTCTATCTGGCAAAAATAAGTTACATTTTCATATTCTTTCTCTTTGTCTGTTTCTCTTTTCTTCTCCATCCAGCCATAGTTCCTCTTTTTTCTCTATTTGTTATTCACAGAAAACCGTCACAAACATCCTCTCTCTCTTTCTCTCTCTATATCTTTTCTTTCCCATCCAAACAATCATCTTCCCTAGCTGTATTCAACCGCCTTCTCTCCCTCTTTCTCCCTTCCTCCCTCCCTGTCTCTACCTTCTTCCCATCCTCTCTCCCTCTCACTGTCTCTTCCTTTCTCCCTTCTCTTCCCTCCTACTTCCCCATCTCCTCTCCTTCCTTCCTCCTCCCTGTCTCTTATCATCTCCCCCTCCAATCGCCCTTTCCTTTCTCTTTCTCTCTCCCTCCTTCCCTCTCTCCCCTCTCCCTCTCTCCCTCTCTCCCTCTTCTCACCTCCCTCAGACGGTGATATTACAACCCCGTATCATCAACAAGCATATATCACCTTATAGTAGAGGGTGTGGCAGACAGACTAAAACAGCAGTGGGATATATGGGGTAGTGGTAATTCTTCTTATTAATAGTTGCAATGTCAACAGTCTCGAAATTTATAGTTGGATTTCGTTTCATAATGTCTTTTCATGTTTTTTTTTTCGTGTGTGTGTGGGGGGGGGGGGGGGAGGGGCGGTCGACTCCCACTGGAAAGGTTTTAGGAGAATTCTGATAAAAAGTAGTATATAATTTTTGGTGTAGATGTTGTTATGTTAATTTAAATATCTTACATATGTTATCTTTATCAATAATAATACAAATATACTTTATAAAAAATACTGAAAGAAAGTTTAATAATAATAATAATAATAATAATAATCACACTCTAAGATTAAACAAACCCAATCATACCACTTCATTGTAAATCTAAACAGTACATACTAATCTTACTAATCATCTTTGCAACACTGCCAGAATACACTTGAAAGATTACCTAATCCAAAGAGTCAACAGAGGAGAAATTAATTGATTGATATAATATTTTCCAGTTTCTTGTGAGTTGTTAACCCCCTTCTCGAATTTAATAAATGGCTGAATACTCAAAGATGGTCGTTGGTATGTAAACAAGATTTTAATTGGCCAAGGGAGGGTTGAGTCTTTGTGTCGTGAAGTTATATCAATGGGGGTTAAACAAGTCTTATTCAGCCAAGCTTAAGAATGTGAATCAACTCGAGTTTTTCTTGTAATTTTCAGTGGATTTTGTATCTTTTTAAAATGATAACTTATATATTCTTCTTGTTCTTCCTATTCTTCTTATTATTATTATCGTTGTTAGAGTTTTATTCGTAGTACTAATAGTAATAATATATTTCTTATAAGTATTAATGTCCACTAGTAATATTACCAAGTATTTCACAACATTTCTGAACTAAGACAGACGAAGAATTACACAGGTTAATGCGGACTGTTCCTGACCTCCGACATACATATTATAATGCCTTCAAACACCTGAATTTCTCTCCTGTAATTTCCACTGCCGTACTGAACATAATATCCCGACAATTCTCTCATTTTCCTCGCTCAAGACGACCTCCCCTCTCCCAGGCTCCTCCCACACACGGACCCCCCCAAAAGATCATCTCTGTTATTGTATTTTCCCGGAAAGAAAGTTCGTTCTCTGTGCCGGTATACAGTCTCCCTGTGTGTGATATATTAGATAAATACTCATGAGGAAAATATCTTGTCGTGGAAAAATACGTAATGGTAAGTCATTCCTGTGGTTTTAATGGGGTCCAGAAGAACTAAAAGCCAGGGCTTAATTCACTCCCGCTTCTATGAATATTTTAAAACCTCATAATCCGGCGGTGAGTCTGTCGGGAATACGAGCCTTTGGAATTGCGTTTTCGAGTTCCCCGAGACGCGGTTCTTCATTTTGGAATGCAACTAAAGACCTAATGAACTGTTCGGACGTTCCTGCCTTCATTCTTCTTCTTCTTCTTCTTCTTCTTCTTCTTCTTCTTCTTCTTCTTCTTCTTTCTTCTTTCTTCTTTCTTCTTTCTTCTTCAATGACTGAAACCAGAGTTACCAGCTACCACCAGAAATATTCGCGAGGCAGGTAGACCGTGTCGGGGGGGGGGGGGGGGGGGGAGAGAAGAAACTAAAATATTGGAGAGGATTTGCATGCAGTGTCATATATTCGCGTTGTAAAGATACGCTGTTCTGATTGGTGCAAGTGAGTCTTCGACTTTATTTTCCTTATTTTTTGTAACGTGTTGTTGTGGTTGTTGTGGTTGGTGCCTGTGCGTTATTTTATGTGACTAAGAGCATTTTTTCTGTGGCAGTTTGTTTTTATCTAGATATTTATAACGCAGGACTCTAGCCGGGCTTCGTATACAGTGCGTCCTGGGATTAAATATATAAAAATGTGCTATACTTTTCTTGTAGAATTTTTTCTTCGTATATGCACACGAAAGCGCGTTCATGCTCTCTGACGCACTCTCACAAGCACAAGCACACGATAAAGTATATACGCTCATATACTGTACAATAATAATGATTGTCCCACTTGTTCGACGTTAGTCGACCCAAGGGCCACCTTGGTGTGAATTTGCTTGAGGTGGAGAAGCTGTCACAAATACAACAACCACACCCTAAGTTAGCAGGCTGTATGGCCCAGCGTTAAGGAATAATCCAAGAAGATCGGACAACTCGCCAACTGCACTGGCGAACCATTACCTTGGAATACGATTCTCAAATCGATTAACGTCCAGGTCCCCAATTAAACCTTGATTGACTGAGGCAAATGGCGTAAAGAAACTTTCACATAATTTAAACACTGTCCGAGAAACGAACCTTGGTCCACTCTCTTGCAAGGCGAGCATGCTGACCGTTACATCACAAGTAGCAATGCATGCACACATACATGTATTTATATATATATATATATATATATATATATATATATTAATCACACAAAACCTACTCACACACACACACACACACACACACACACACACACACACACACACACACACACACACACACACACACACAAGCCCCCACGTAATATACAAAGAACGGATACCTTCAACCTGGGCAAAAACCCCAGAGGGAGCAGCTCCTGGTCCTGTGGGAGAACATGTCTTTAAAGTAAGGTCCTCGGCTTCCTCACTTCAAGACCTTGATTGAAGACACGCCTTCTTGCCACACCCAAGATTTCATTTGGCCTGGAGGACACGCTACGTCATGAGAGACATAATTTTTTTGACCTCACTTTAGTCTATCCATGTAAGGACTTTGATGCTGGCCTCCCAAAAATGATTTTTTTTGTGTGTGTGTGTGTGTGTGTGGGTGCGAGAAAAGACGGGTGTGTTAGAAAGTACTATTATTTTATCCTCCGAAAATTGTGGTAATACGTTTTTGTTGACTGAATTAAAATTGGAATAATATTGACTTATGAGACAGATGGAATATTTGTGTACGTGTACTTACATTAATATTATCATTAGTAGTAGTAAACTTGCATTTGACTAGGAATTCAACACATTTTTATTTGACTGTATACACTACGTCTTTATTTAAGTTTGATAAAACACGTGTTGTATTTCTCCCTATGCAATATATTTAAGCTCATATACGTCTTATACCCCCCCCCCCCCCGTATACAATACATCTTTTACATCGTGTACCGGAAGCATATTTTCCAAGGCTTTAAAAGGCGGTCGAACTTCATCTCAGATATTCAGCCAGCAAAAGGCTTTTAGGAGCAGAAGAAGGAGAAGGAGGAGGAGAGCGGCAGGGCTTCGACAGCATCCCTTAGAAGCTTAACGTGCAAAAAAACAACCTTCTTCCTTTAGGTTAAAATGGGCTTTCAGGCCACACAACATACAGGTAAAATTCGGAGCACTTTTCATGGAGTATTTTTTATTTTTATTTTTTTATTTTAGGGATCTTTTAAGGAATTTTAGGGAGGTGTAAGGCTTTTGTTTAAGGTTGTTTTAGGTTGGGTTATAATGTTTTTTTAAGGCTAATTTTTTTGGATGTTTTTGATACAGTTTTATTTGATTTAGAGTTAATTTACCTATGAGATATATATTTTTTTTTATTTTCTGATGCTGTTAGATTTATTTTTAAACAATTTAGGCCGTTTTAATTTTTATTTCCTATTAAATGCAATTATTACACACACACACACACACACACACAATTTAATAAAAGTTAGAATACTTGAACACTATAATAAAACTAGAAGGAACAGAAACGGACAACGACAAGAATAAAAAACAAAATAGAATTAAGTGAACTGTGATATAAAATAAATCTACTTTACTAAACTACAAATAAATTGAAATAAATCTCCCTGGTCTTCTCTCAGGTAAAATACACCTTCTTTACTCTAAGGTAAATTAAATAGAACTACCTGGAATTGAATAAATGGAATTAAAATCAATCTATTGGAGGTACAACATATTTTCTCTTTGATGTTAAAATACTCCAATGGTTTCTATAAGAGAGTTTTTAATCTACCATATAATTAAATACTCGTGGAGAGAGACCATTTACTGCCCCTTAACATAGCCAGAAAAAAAAATGATTTACGTCGTTTTTCATAGTTTTTTTGAGGTGGTAGAAGCGTGTTGTAAAGGATGGTGTTTAGTTCTTGGTGTGGCCGATGCTTGTACCCAACCCAGCATACACCATAGCACAATATAATGCCCCCATAACTCTGTCATCTTACCGCGGTAGTGCATGTGCTCTTGTGGGAGTACAGTGTAAGTTTAATTAATGGAACCCTTTGTATGTATGTATGTATGTATGTATGTATGTATGTATGTATGTATGTATTCTTATGATTCAGTTACACCTCGGACTGATCTCCAAAACATGACGATCTACTGAAACACGCATGAATATAAAACACCACATTGGCTAGACTGAGAGGGACTGGACCCTTTGAGGTCAGAGGGGAAAAGATGTTGTTTCCAGTTTCCTATCAAGACACACAGGAGATGTGACCTATGAGACGAGTGGGAGGCGTGTGAGAGTTATAAATAAGGGACAAGGGTCATGGATATCACAGACAGAGAGACAGGTTCATGAAATTCTTATAGGTCGATGTGGAGTCAATAAAAACATAGGGAGGAGCCACCAGGGACAGGCGGGTCGTGTTTTTCACATCGGGTGGTGTAAGTCCGTCAGACGACCAGGTCACTGATGGGCCGGGGTGACCGTGTGATCTCGCATCAAGGTATGATAATGTGATGATGTGAGAGAGAGAGAGAGAGAGAGAGAGAGAGAGAGAGAGAGAGAGAGAGAGAGAGAGATGTTTTATTGATAGAATAAAAAATGAGTAAACAGATAAATAGACAGAGAAACGTATTTAAGAAATGCCAACAGACTCCTCTAAACTTAGTCCGTGTTAAACCTGTAATTGAAATAGTCTCTTGACAGTGTAATCTACAAAGTCAGTGGGTAAAGTGACTACAGTTTTTAAGAATACCAGAAAACTTCAGATCAATCAGAATAACATAGAAATAAAAATACTTCTTTTAAGGTACGAAATAATTCAACTGCTATATTGAAACGACAAATGCATTACAAAGATTGAGTTATATTTAATGTTCGTTTCCTAAATTTTGTTGCTGGTTGATTCAGCCGTGATTTTCTTCTCCCCTGGGGATTCTAAGTCTTTGTATAATATTTGTGAAGTAGAAGTAGATTAGTAAAGGTCTCTCTCTCTCTCTCTCTCTCTCTCTCTCTCTCTCTCTCTCTCTCTCTCTCTCTCTCTCTCTCTCTCTCTTAACCTCATAATACGAATCAAAATAAGCTTCAGGCATATTTTAAGTTGAATTAGTGCAGGTATATATACAATATCACTTACAGTAATTCCCCGTAATTCCCCCAAAATACAGAACGGTCCCTTTAACCTAATATCCAATACAATCATCAACACAAATACAGGTCTAGATATAAAATAATTACAAAAACTATGTAATTATCACCTTGAACTAAGAGTAACACCAATTAGTACCAATTGGGGGGTACAATACAGGTACAGTTAGTCCCCCTTGTGGTGATGATACCGTCGAGTAACCTAAGTAGTTCTTTATAGGGAAGCCTGGAGGGTACAGTAGGGTGCAAGAGGTGTGGTCCTTAAGGTGGCGGTAAGTGAAGGTGATAGATGGAAGGAGTGAAGGTGATAGTGGGAAGGAGTGAAGGTGATAGAGGGAAGGAGTGAAGGTGATAGAGGGAAGGAGTGAAGGTGATAGTGGGAAGGAGTGAAGGTGATAGAGGGAAGGAGTGAAGGTGATAGAGGGAAGGAGTGAAGGTGATAGTTGGAAGGAGTGAAGGTGATAGTGGGAAGGAGTGAAGGTGATAGTGGGAAGGAGTGAAGGTGATAGTGGGAAGTAGTGAAGGTGATAGAGGGAAGGAGTGGAGGTGATAGAGGGAAGGAGTGAAGGTGATAGTGGGAAGGAGTGAAGGTGATAGTGGGAAGTAGTGAAGGTGATAGAGGGAAGGAGTGAAGGTGATAGAGGGAAGGAGTGAAGGTGATAGAGGTAAGGAGTGAAGGTGATAGAGGGAAGGAGTGAAGGTGATAGAGGGAAGGAGTGAAGGTGATAGAGGGGAGGAGTGAAGGTGATAGAGGTAAGGAGTGAAGGTGATAGAGGGAAGGAGTGGAGGTGATAGAGGGAAGGAGTGAAGGTGATAGAGGGGAGGAGTGAAGGTGATAGAGGTAAGGAGTGAAGGTGATAGAGGGAAGGAGTGAAGGTGATAGAGGGAAGGAGTGAAGGTGATAGAGGTAAGGAGTGAAGGTGATAGAGGGAAGGAGTGAAGGTGATAGAGGGAAGAAGTGAAGGTGATAGATGTAAGGAGTGAAGGTGATAGAGGGAAGGAGTGAAGGTGATAGAGGGAAGGAGTGAAGGTGATAGAGGGGAGGAGTGAAGGTGATAGAGGTAAGGAGTGAAGGTGATAGAGGGAAGGAGTGGAGGTGATAGAGGGAAGGAGTGAAGGTGATAGAGGGAAGGAGTGAAGGTGATAGAGGGAAGGAGTGAAGGTGATAGAGGGAAGTAGTGAAGGTGATAGAGGGAAGGAGTGAAGGTGATAGAGGGAAGGAGTGGAGGTGATAGAGGGGAGGAGTGAAGGTGATAGAGGGAAGTAGTGAAGGTGATAGAGGGAAGGAGTGAAGGTGATAGAGGGAAGGAGTGAAGGTGATAGAGGTAAGGAGTGAAGGTGATAGAGGGAAGGAGTGGAGGTGATAGTGGGAAGGAGTGAAGGATGATAGAGGTAAGGAGTGAAGGTGAGAGAGGGAAGGAGTGGAGGTGATAGAGGGAAGGAGTGAAGGTGATAGAGGGGAGGAGTGAAGGTGATAGAGGGAAGGAGTGAAGGTGATAGAGGGAAGGAGTGAAGGTGATAGAGGGGAGGAGTGAAGGTGATAGAGGTAAGGAGTGAAGGTGATAGAGGGAAGGAGTGGAGGTGATAGAGGGAAGGAGTGAAGGTGATAGAGGGAAGGAGTGAAGGTGATAGAGGGAAGGAGTGAAGGTGATAGAGGGAAGGAGTGAAGGTGATAGAGGTAAGGAGTGAAGGTGATAGAGGGAAGGAGTGGAGGTGATAGTGGGAAGGAGTGAAGGATGATAGAGGTAAGGAGTGAAGGTGAGAGAGGGAAGGAGTGGAGGTGATAGAGGGAAGGAGTGAAGGTGATAGAGGGGAGGAGTGAAGGTGATAGAGGGAAGGAGTGAAGGTGATAGAGGGAAGGAGTGAAGGTGATAGAGGGAAGGAGTGAAGGTGATAGAGGGAAGGAGTGGAGGTGATAGAGGGAAGGAGTGAGGTGATAGAGGGAAGGAGTGAAGGTGATAGAGGGAAGGATTGAGGTGATAGAGGGAAGAGTGAAGGTGATAGAGGGAAGGAGTGAAGGTGATAGAGGGAAGGAGTGAAGGTGATAGTGGGAAGGAGTGAAGGTGATAGAGGGAAGTAGTGAAGGTGATAGAGGGAAGGAGTGAAGGTGATAGAGGGAAGGAGTGGAGGTGATAGAGGGAAGGAGTGAAGGTGATAGAGGGAAGTAGTGAAGGTGATAGAGGGAAGGAGTGAAGGTGATAGAGGGAAGGAGTGAAGGTGATAGAGGGAAGTAGTGAAGGTGATAGAGGGAAGGAGTGGAGGTGATAGAGGGAAGGAGTGAAGGTGATAGTGGGAAGGAGTGAAGGTGATAGAGGGAAGGAGTGAAGGTGATAGAGGGAAGTAGTGAAGGTGATAGAGGGAAGGAGTGAAGGTGATAGAGGGAAGTAGTGAAGGTGATAGAGGGAAGGAGTAAGGTGATAGAGGGAAGGAGTGAAGGTGATAGAGGGAAGGAGTGGAGGTGATAGAGGGAAGGAGTGGAGGTGATAGAGGGAAGGAGTGGAGGTGATAGAGGGAAGGAGTGAAGGTGATAAAGGGGAGGAGTGAAGGTGATAGTGGGAAGGAGTGAAGGTGATAGAGGGAAGGAGTGGAGGTGATAGTGGGAAGGAGTGAAGGTGATAGAGGGGAGGAGTGAAGGTGATAGAGGGAAGGAGTGAAGGTGATAGAGGGAAGGAGTGGAGGTGATAGTGGGAAGGAGTGAAGGTGATAGAGGGGAGGAGTGAAGGTGATAGAGGGAAGGAGTGAAGGTGATAGAGGGAAGGAGTGAAGGTGATAGTGGGAAGGAGTGGAGGTGATAGAGGGAAGGAGTGAAGGTGATAGAGGGAAGGAGTGAAGGTGATAGAGGGAAGGAGTGAAGGTGATAGAGGGAAGGAGTGAAGGTGATAGAGGGAAGGAGTGAAGGTGATAGAGGGAAGCAGTGAAGGTGATAGAGGTAAGGAGTGAAGGTGATAGAGGGAAAGAGTGAAGGTGATAGAGGTAAGGAGTGAAGGTGATAGTGGGAAGGAGTGAAGGTGATAGAGGGAAGGAGTGAAGGCAAGAGTCCCCACCTTAAGAGATAATATGTTTGTACATTTAAGAGAGATATTATAATATTTTAGGTTAATGTATTTTAAAGGGTGTATTACATATAAAGGAATTATTTTATCTACAGCTAACATTATATTATATGGGAGCAATTACACTTTAAATTATTATTACATTTTTTAGATAATTATTAAGTTTTATGTTGAAATTATATATACAGAGATTCATTCCATTTAAAGAGAGTAAAGATATCACTGTAAGCATCACAGAGACTTCACCTGGTAAGTGACCTTCCACTACACGTAAAATTCACGGAAATTTTTACCCCGTTGAGTCTATTGCCAATATTGTGTTTACAGAACGAGAATAACCCACCAGCCCATCACAGCTGGTTTGTACAGGTCAGTGAGGGACGCTTTTAGTTCAGTCACCCAGAAAGAAATTCACTTCATGGACATACAAGAAAACGGGTAAATTATTAACACTTGGTGAAGTACTGGACAAGCAGACTCTTCGTTGAGAGATAATATTCAAGGTAGTAATTCAAGTGAGATACTCTTTGGCCGTTGTTCTCTTAAGTAATTTACTAAGAAGACTTTTTCCCGTTTGTTGTGTTTACTTAAGAAAATATAAGATGTTTTGGGTGGTACAAGTTTTACCTGATCGACTTGTTGGAGAAGCACTTAGTGTGTTCAGATGATGATTATTTTTCTGTCTTGTAAAGGAAAATATTCCCCCGGTTTTTAGCTGAATCTGTTCAACACAAGTGTGTTAATAAGCAACACATTACACTTCCTCCCGACCGTAACAAACAGCCACTTAGTTCAGTCATCCCTCCAAACACAAAACTCTATCATGAAAGAGAGAATTTTGAGTAATGGTCCCAAAATAATTGCCCAAACACTCATCGCCAATTTTGTTTGTAAAAAAAACAAGGTCCTCAAAGACTCAAGATCAAGTATTTATTGTCATCTTGTTAAATTTGTCCCCCAAACGAAAGAAAAAGAATAAACATAACACAATTAGAAATTTCGACTTGAACTCCACCGCCGCCAACTTTGCATATAAACAATATTGTAATCGTGTAGGAGGACCCAACCATGCAAGCTTCATTACACAGCATATTAACTCATTCACTTAATACCTCATTCATATCATGCATAAATATTGCAATTATAAAAAGACAAAACTTTTTTCTTCCAACCTAAAGCTCTTCGCTAATATAGTATTTCCAAAATATATTTCATCATGGGCCTCACCTCATGCCTGGACGATTCACTGAACAAACGCTTAGTCAACTCATGCAGCGACAATATCCGATCGTGAAAAAAAAAAATAATGGAATTATTTAATGAGTCGAAAACTTTTTTTTTTTGTAATCGATTAAAAAAGTGTTAGTTGCCTGTTTATATGTGTGTTTAAACTCCTAGGTACCTCCTGTTATTATTTCAACGTAGGAATTATCTCTCAGAGGATCCATCCAAATCCTTATCCTTGCCACAGGTACCAAATATAACACATGTCCAACAGTTTAATAGTAACACATGACAATAATATCATAATACTGTGCATGACAGATGAATTTCCTCACTGGTCTGATTCGACAGTGAGGAATAAATAATAAACCTGTAAACATATCGTCAGGAAATTCTCTCTCTGTGTGGTGCAAATATTTACCTTGAGTTGAGTATGACGTATAATGGTCCTCCTCCTTGCATTTGTGGAGGCAGCTGAGAACTATTTACTTATTGCTGACCCACACACTACCGCAGTTGGGAGATGGTGTGTCTGAATATGGCTCTGTGTGTGTGTGTGTGTGGTCATTATTAATAAGAGGAGCAAGGTAATGGTGGTGGTTTCAGTTGTAGTAGTAGTTGAAGTAGTGGTAGTAGATGTAGTAGTAGTAGAAGTAGTGGTAGTAGATGTAGTAGTAGTAGAAGTAGTGGCAGTAGATGTAGTAGTAGTAGAAGAAGAAGTAGTAGAAGTAGTGGTAGTAGATGTAGTAGTAGTAGAAGTAGTAGCAGTAGATGTAGTAGTAGTAGAAGTAGTAGTAGTAGAAGTAGTGGTAGTAGATGTAGTAGTAGTAGTAGAAGTAGTAGTAGTAGTAGAAGTAGTAGTAGTAGTAGAAGTAGTAGTAGTAGAAGTAATAATGAAGTCTAATTTTAAGTCTAATATTCAAAGATAAATTTTTAGATGTGATGCATAACTGATACACTCTATATTGCCTTTTGAGTTTGAATAAGTGTAAATACAATAACAATAACTAATATATATATATATACGTTCCGTAACATCCCCATCTACATACATTATAACAATTTGAACTCCCAACAATACAATTATGAGAAGATAAATGGAACATGCATAATATTCTTCATTACCAACATACAACCAAATTCTACTGTTGTGAATTTCTCTCTGTAATGACAGTAAATAAATGATTATAGTAACAACTATAACAATAATATACTCAACATAAGTCTTCTATAATCCTTCCAGGCATTATGGTCTTTTGCCCTGTAACAATTTATAGTATTCCATTTCTCTCAGTGGTGGTAAAAATAACTAGGATACAGATAATATGATTTTGTTAGTTTAGTGGACCAGGGATGGAGGGGGGGGGGGTGATGAGGCTTCGGCATCTGTGTTATTATCGAATTTTGTTTTGTAAGTGAATGATAAGGAGAGATAATTAAAGAGGGGAGGGGAGGGGATGGATGAAGAAGAGGGATAGAGGAAGACGGAGGGGAGGGGAAAGGAGAAGGGATGGAGGAAGAAGAGGATTAAAAGAAGAGGGGAAGGGAGGGGGAGGGGAAGAAGAGGGATAAAGGAAGAAGGGAGAAAGGAGAGAGAAAAAATCGAGGGTAACCAAGCCGGATGGAACAGGAAGGTGAGCTACTCCTCTGAGACGCTGTACCCTCGTAAGACATTTGTATGTGAACTTAGATACCCTTGAGAGAGAGAGAAAGCAAGAGAGAGAGAGAGAGAGAGAGAGGGAGTCAAGATTTTCAAAGTACTTAAGTGGAAGGAAACACAAGTTTGAATGCGTTTCGAAATAAGGTTTTGAGTAATAGGAAATTAACCTGAATGCAAATAAAACAGGGATATTTAAGGAAGGTTTTGTATTTAAGAGGTAAAAGTTTAGCTCTTGGAAGTTTATAAATAAGAATAAGTTTAAAAAAAACCCGTTCTAACAGTTGATATTACTTGAAAACGATCTTGATAGCTTAGATAAAATTGTGTTTTTTGTGACATGTGATACGAAATGAAGTCGTAAGAACATGGATTACTTTAAAGCGGAAATATTTTTAAGTTAAGAGCAAATGTATCTGGAAGTAACTCTTTGAGAATATGAAATTACTTCGAGTGGAAAAGATGAATATTTTTTTTTCTTGGGTAATGTTAAGTATCTGAGAGGTACAAGGATTAGGTATAGGAAGCAGTGAGTCGTGAAGTTTGAAGTTGGTGTTAAAAAGGTCTCAGGAAATAATGTAAGTGTCTTTTTCAAGGGAATAGTTTTGGGGAGTATTACTGAATAAAGAGGTCAACAATATGAAACAAATAATAAGAAGTCAAACAGAAACGAAATCTAACGGAACCCTTAACCTCTCTAACTTGCCTTTAACCTTAACGTAACCTGATAACAATAACGAAAGATAACCTAACTGTACAAACAGTGTCCCTTGACATATGAGGTAGCTAGTCAACAGGGGAGGGGAGAGAGAACCTGCTCTATCTGTGTGTACGTTTGAATCTTTGACCAGTTAAACCATTATGTACCTATTATAGCAGAAATAAATTGGGTTAAAGGGAAATGTTGCTTTGACCTCTAACATCCATATATCATAAATACCTTTGATACGAAGGAGTCATGTGTAATACTAACATACCAGTGTATATATGTATATATATACACACACACAAAATAGTAACATCATACTGAAGCCTCACAATGCAAACAAGACTCCACAACCTGACAACACGTCCTAACGCAACACATTATTATTTCTTCAGCATCAAAAGAGGAACGCACAATAAGCCTCCAACAGTCACATGTATTTACCTGCGTCACACTCCCAGTTGGATGTGAATTAATAAGTGCATGTCATCAGAAACCACATCTCTCCTCTCTCGGGTGTTGCAATAGCAGTTTGATTGTCACGGTAAAAATAATGTTGTGTTCTTTAAGGAAACAACACGCTTTAGTGTATGAAAACTCACCATGACACAGGTAATGCAACTGTTGTTTGACTTTAAGTTAATTTCTTTTTATTGTGACTTCTGCTAGGATATAAGCTGCTTTACGATGCTGCTGCTGTTGGAATTGTTATTTGACTTCCATGCTTAAAAAAATTATATATTCCAAGGACATAAGTTGCTTTTGTTTAAAAAAAAAGACACTGCAACACCTGCTGTACAGTAAGTCAGGTTTGACTTCAGAATTGAGAATTATGCTGCACTCTACACCAGTTTCTGCTATTATTATTTGACTTCCAAGCTGATAATTATCCCATATTCCCCATTAACAAAATTTCGTAATAATTTTTGTCTTCCATGCCAAAAATTATAATCTGTTCCACCGTCCAACAACATACTTCATGAACATATGAGTCGAATATTTAAAATTATGTTATATCAAAATCCCACACTAATCCTCTCTCTCATTTTCTGCTGTTGTAATGCTGTTTGAGTTTAAAGGTGCAATATAATGCTGTGTTTCACCAGCAAGAAGTAAAGTTGCCCTAGGAGGCATAAATTCCTGCAGGATGTTCCAGTTCCTGAGTCGAATGAAAAAGTCGAGTTTGTTTGTCCATCCGGCGGTGCAAAACTCCTGGAAGTCTAATTACTGTTTCATGCAAGGCACCCAGGAGGCGTTGGTTCACTTGTACACGGGAAGAACGCGTTTGTTTTTTTTCCTTTGTATTTCCCGCAGATTCCTCCGCTCTCGACGTATGTTTACTTCAGATTTCAGAAGTTAGTGTAAGACGAGTTTTTTCTTTTACAGGTCCTCCGAGTCTCAAAATTTTTAGATTTCGGATTTCAGATTCATGTGTAAGGTGAGAGACCCACATCCCGGATTTCAGTGAATTAAGAAAATTGTCCCCGTGGCCTCCATTATCGACGACACACACACACACACACACACACACACACACACACAGACCACTTACTAATATTATCTCTCCTTTTATAAATCGGGAATAAAGACGTCAGTTTCTCAAAATATTTTAGACTTTATTCTGGTGTGAGAGAGGATGTGATAGGTTAATTTACTGATGTTTATTTAAGTATTGTTTGTTATTGTTGCTATTGTTAATACTGAATAATTACTAAAGTTGTTATTATTATTATTATTATTATTATTATTATTATTATTATTATTATTATTATTATTATTATTATACCTTTTCTCACCCCAAACAAACGTTTTCTTATTGAAAATCACCAAGTTGATGAATTGTTGGAAAATTTTCATTTAATCTCGACATTTCTCAAAATGAAGCAAGAGTTATTACCTGAGACGACACAAAATAGTTTTATTTCGACTTTAATTAAGGAACTTTCGATATTGTATTTGGATCTGCATTTCTCTAGTTAAAGTGGCAAATGACCAAACAAATTAGATAATTATTACCATGAATATACACTTGTCCACCGAAGTGGATATTTCTCCATCCCAAACGATATTTTCATTACTCTCGTGAATATCGCTTCAACATGAGAAATATCAATATCAAATTAAAAATCCGCACAATTCATCAACTTGACGATTTTTATTAAAACAAAAGTTGATTCGGTAGTAGTAGTAGTAGTAGTAGTAGTGGTAGTAGTTATGTAAATGCAATGTAAAGAAATATATCCTTAAAGTCACAATGCGAAGACTCCTGTAACTGTAACTAAATAAACACAGTAAGTCTAACAAAGAGAATTAAACTACAAGGTCGCTCATTTCACATTCCGTTAAAAGATAGACACACACACACACACGCGCAGCAGGCAAGACCAACATCGGTATCGGGCAATATTATCGAAAACCATTTCTTGCTGTTGGAGATCCTGGGAAGTTAAAGGCCACACACAGACCCCGTACAGCTGTATAAGAAATGTGACCTTTATCATGGGACAAGACCATCATCATCTTCTTACCGAGTATTGGTTTGGAATGTGTTGATGGAATGACTGGCTTTGTGCCCTTGTTCGAGGCGAGTCTTTTCCTTTCATCGCTCGTGACGGGAAACCGATAGTCGAGTGTAGGTGGGAGACGAGGCCTTATCGAACACGTCTCATGGCCTGATAGGGTTCATCGTGTGTGTGTGTGTGTGTTTTGGGGGAAGAAATCAAAATAGGATGAGTTTGACATTATAAAGTGAGAGATCGCAATCAAACGGAGTATCGTCCACATATCTGAGGGTTGGCGACCACAGTCCTCCACTCAAAGCGTCCTCGGGTTGTGTTTATTTTTACCAATCCTTCAAGGTCTCTGTCTTCCCCTGGTTCTCTTACCCTCAACTTTGCCCATTAATATTTTTGTTCACCATAGATACACACAAATCACAACACGGCTACAAATCACCACATATCACCATTCAGCATCATTTTATCACTATATAACATCACACACAACTTGTCCACTAACACGACCCTTATAATTCATCATAAATTACCACTCAACACCACAAATCACCACAATTCATTCCAAATCACCACACCCGGACACGCCCCACAGCACCATTCTTCACCACAATTCACTGCGCCCTTTCAACACTGGCGCGACTCCTGCGAATGTGTCTCTCAACCACGACCCAGTTTGTAATTCTCTCTCTCTCTCTCTCTCTCTCTCTCTCTCTCTCTCTCTCTCTCTCTCTCTTCCACTGGTGTACATATATCTATACCACACGTACACATACATACATACCACACGTACACATACATACGCACACGGAGATACAAAAAATAGACACATTCACACCACTTAACACACACACACACACACATAAGAGAAGTATTACCATAAATATGTGGACTACTTCGTCTCTCTCATATCTCACCATTATCTCTCACTGTTCAAGAATTCTTCCACATTTTGGTACATCTTCCTCAGTCCTCACATTCTCCCTCTCTTTCTCTCTTAGCATAACTTCAACTGTCTGTTTACCTTTCTCTTTCTTTCTCTCTTTCCCTTCGTTTACGTTTCTTTCTTCCTATCTATTTTGTGTTTAATGGTTCACTTTTACTTTATTATTTTATGTGTTTCCAGTTATCTGTCTACGTCGTCTCTTCCCGTCTGTCTCTCTCTATTTGTTTTTCTGTGTCTCTATCTGTCTATTTCTCTTGTCATTCTCACGCTTTTTCTATATTTCCATCAGTTTCTTTTTCTTTCTGTTACTCACATTATCTTTCTTTTCCTGTTACCCGTTTATTTATTTTTCCTTGCAGTCCCTTCTTTTCTCTCTCTCCTTCTCTTTATTTTCCTCATTTTAAGGCTTTCGCTTCCTGACCTGAATTCTGAGAGCTCCGTACATTAAATTTTTCGCCCTAACTGACGCTAAGAGAAGACATCAAGGTGAATATCTCTCTCTGTCTCTCTCTCTGTCTCTCTCCCTCTCTCTCTCTCTTTAAATATATATCCCGTTTTCCTCTCTCTCTCTCTCTCTGATTCCTACTCACCGTCTCCCCCCCTCCCTCTATCTCTCTCTCTCCTCCCTCTCTCCCTCACACCGCCAACACACACACTCCCACCACCATCATCTTCCACAGCTATTCATCCATTTCTCGTAGCTGTTGAAGCCTCATAATCACACATGCTTCACCGCTTTCTCTCTCCTCCTGACTAAAGCCTCTTACATGTTACCTTTTTTCCTTCGTAATATTAATAATTTCAGGTCTGATGGGTCTAAGACACCTGCCGTAAGAGAGGGTTGAGTAGAGAGGTCTTGATTCTCTTTATTTGTTTCTCGTGTGTCTGTAAAGCTAAGTGTGTCTGTGTGTGTGTTTGTTTGTGTTTTGTTTTTATTTATACGTCTATAGTATTGAAATTTTTGTTTTGTTTTTTTTTTAATTGCAGAAGTGAAGATGATTTTTGGGGGGAATTTTGATTTTTTTCTTGGTTATATACAGTAGAAGCGATAATTTTTACGTATTTTTTTCGAGTTTTGTGACTGGCCTGGAACCTAACCTAACCTAACCTACAGGTGTATAATTTGGCTATCTTAAATGATGTCTTAAATGATAGAGTAAATTGTATTATATATGAAATAATTTACATCAGACCTTTTATAGCGTAATAGGCTATTATATATTTAGCGTAACACACACACACACACACATATTATTATTATTATCATTATTATTAGTAAAGACATTAGCACTAATTACATCTGAGATTTTAATGCTCTTACACTAATTACATATATAAAGGTGTTCTCATCTAGTAACAGATTAATGCTAACATGATACAAACATATCCTAACTCCTCCTACTGCTTGTATTACTATCATGTTAAATGTTTATTCTAAGTTTATATAGTTTTTATTTTTTTCTTATTTTTCCAACTGAACATGTGTGAGCCGTAAACATATTTATAAACATAAATGAACTAGAGGTACATGTAAATATATTGTTAACTAGAGTATATTTTATGTACTATTATCAACACCACCACACACACACACACACACACACACACACACACACACACACACACACACACACACACACACACACATGCTCTCTTATATATATTGATTTGTTCTCATAGTTCCATGTTTTATATATATATAAGGTCCTTTGGTATTTTGACATAGGCAGACATTGCCTAAATGAGATTAAGTAATTTTAGCTTAGGTTAAGTTATGTTCTGTTAGTGTTAGGTTAGGTTGGGTTAGGTTAAGTTGGGTTAGGTGAGAACATAAGAATTGAGGAAACTGCAGCGGGACTATTGGCCCAAACTGAGCCGTCCCGTTTATACCCAACCCCCATGGCTCATATGTCCGTCCAACCTATTGGTGAAGCTATCCAGCGTGTTCGAGTTAATGATGATGATCGGTAACTTGTTCCACTCATCCACTACTTTATTTCCAAACCAATATTTACCTATTTCGCGCCTAAATCTAAATTTGTCTAATTTAAAACCATTGCTGCGAGTTCGCTCTTGTTTGGATAGTATAATTACCTTTGTTATATAACCTTTGTTTAATCCTGACTTTCATTTATACGTTATGTTAGGTTATATTATGTTAGGTTAGATTAGAGTAGTGTTAAATTAGATTATGTTTGGTTAGTGTTAGGTTAGTGGTAGGTTAGATTAGTGTTAGTGTTAGGGTAAACTAGAATTGGGTTATGTTAGGTTTGTAATAATTTCTCATACATGCAATCATGCCACAACTTTCCTCTATGAAAGGCTATTGTCTTAAACCCAGTGGTCGACCCACTTGTAAAGTGGTCAAGTAAACAGTCGTCTTTATTGTGTATTTATGAACAGTACCGAGGTTTAGTGCTCACTGTAACGTCAGGCCCGTAATATAGGACCCACATTCACTTTTTACTTCGAGAACTCATGAAAC
>CAUDMG010000769.1:760000-765000 GCA_958450375.1 Homarus gammarus | reverse complement strand
TATATATATATATATATATATATATATATATATATATAAATATATATATATAATATATATATATATATATATATATATATATATATATATATGTGTGTGTGTGTGTGTGTGTGTATTAAAAAATATCCATTGCAATGATCAATTAAAAGTTTCCGTTGCAACAGGTAAATTCGATGGTACAGATGGTACCTAACCTGTCAATAGCCACTCACTCAATTTTCCACACCCAGGTAAATTAATTAATTACACCCAGATAAAATTCGTAGCATGTCGAGCCCGGATCATTAATCAGGCAAGCTTGATTATTTTCTGACAGCTAGCGAAACCCTCCAGCTTCTGATTACTCCCCCCACCACCCCCACTCACCCCCCTACCCTGTACCTACCCACCCCCACCTACCACCACCTACCCCTCTCCACCAACCTACCATTCACTCCCACCCATCTATCACCCCCATTTATCCACCCACCAACCCCCCATCACCCCACCCACTCACTCCACTCCATTCTTCATACCATTCACCTCCCCCTATCACTCCCACTCACTCACCACTCCACACACCACAAAAAAATATAGACTGTCAATTCAGTTTTTAATGAATTGGTTTCTCTACAAATGATATATATTTTAATCTGAATTTGTTACTTTTTTTGTACGTGTTGTGGATTTTGAGTTGAACTATGTATGTATACTGTGGAGCTTATGTGTGTGCTGTTGAGGTAAGTGGATTGGGAATTTCCTGTCCAAGAAGGCGACGACGTGTGGCCTGCCTGGTCTTAAATCTCAAAGGTGAAGATATAAAAATGATGTTTGAAATTTAATCTATAACAACCAAATGAATAAATAATTATCCAAGATTATCACCAGGTATTTTAACACAGTGATTTCCTTAACTAGATACCTTCACATATAGCCAGTTAAGGGACAAAGTAAAGTTAATCAGTTTTAAGAGCGATTCTATACTTTGTGTCTTCTAATTGGTGTTGTTAAGATTGAGTTGGCTATGAATATTAATTTTATCTTATAACTTGAGTCATTCAGGTACATTTTAACATCTTTACTTAACGAGAAATATTCATAATTACCATAACTCATTAGCCAAATATAAACATGTTACCTGTGAGTTGTACACCTGTGTTACTCTTAATTACTGGTATCTAGTGAGTGTATGTATTATTGTAAGGTTCGTGTTTAACCCCTTCATTATGGGGAGAGGGGACCCCGTATACACAAGGGGTGAATGACCTTATTAGAGGCTGAACTGCAGTAATATATTGTTACGTCAATACAGTAATACAATACGGACTAACGACAATAACATCAGCCTACACGAGCTTTTTACATCAGTTTGTGGATAGTGTTGCTTAATTTGTGGCCGAGTTGTGCCCTAAAAGTAATGGAATTCGAAGCGTTTAAAAAATACAAAAATAGAAATCCAATCCATATATGTCGTTGTATCCCCACATTAATAGATTCTGAGTGTTTTTTTTCTAGCCTTGTTTGTTTTTGTAATCTGGTTCTGAAAATGAGTGTTTTTTTTATGTTTACTCCTATGCGAGGGATGTTTTTTAAATGTTTGTATTATACATTCAAACATGAACATTCATCCTTGTGGCATAAACTCATATATTAAAAAAAAAGACGCGACAGCAGTCAACGTTCAACATTCAACAGTAATGTGGAATTTTCGTGAGACATAAATTTAAGTATTCAATCAATGACTATTTAATCTATTTCCTATGGCAATGAACTTTCTAATCAGTGTGAAAGCTCTTCCTTAGGCCAAAAAGTTAGTTCTTAACTGATTGGTTAACATTCAGCATCTATATATTTTAACATGCAGTCCAGTTTCCAGTGAATTTGATTCCATAAGACAAAAATTTGAGCGTTCGAATCAATTTTTATTCAGCTTTTAACAGTTCATTTCATCACTACACTATTCCCATGAGCCATAATCCGAGTTTTCAATCAATGTATATTCAACTTTCACCATTCAATCTTTCCAGTTCACAATATCCATGAGCCATTAATCCTATTATTCAATCAATTTTCATTCAACTTTAACCGTTCAGTCTGTTGAGCGAACGGTTTTCATGCAATATATATCCAAGTATCCAGTCAAGGGACATTCTACCTTAAACCTCTTTACCCTATATAAACAAACCCTAACCCTATATAAACAAACCATTACCCTATATAAACAAACCATTGCCCTGTATAAACAAACTCCAGCCCTGAATAAATTAACCCCTAACCTATATACAAATACTATGCCTCTACAAAACAAACTTTGGCCTTGTATAAACGAGCTCTTCTCCTGTATAAACACACTCTGGCCCTTTTTAAACACACCCTCTATGAAAACACACTGCATAAATACACTCAGCTGTTGGTTTTCACTCTGGCTCTCAAACCCCCCCCCCCTCCCTCTCCTTCCCTTTTCCCCTACATCCCCCTCCCCCTCTTTCCCCTTACCCCTCCCCCTCTCTGCCTCTACTCCGTCCTTTCCCTACCCACCCCAAGGGACAAATTGGTGAATGTAGCGTCATCGTGGCCAAATTTCCCTCCTCTTTCCATTTACAATTTTGGGTTGCACTACACACACACACACACACACACACACACACACACACACACACACACACACACACACACACACACACACACACACACACACACACACACACACACACACCAAAGGCTGAGTTGAGTGAGAAGGGAAGAGCTGCTCCAAAAACACACACTGTGACTATTTTTTTTCCTGAAGGAGAGTGAAGAGAAGAGATGAGAAGAGGAGGGTGAGAGGATTGGAAGGAAGGGAGAGGAAGGAAAGGGGGGGGGGGAAAGATAAATGGGAGGAAGAAATTAGGTAGTGAAGAAGGATGGGAGGAGAAGGGGTAGTGAGAGGACGGGAAAGAGGAGAGGAAAGAGAGAGAGAGAGAGAGAGAGAGAGAGAGAGAGAGAGAGAGAGAGAGAGAGAGAGAGAGAGAGAGAGAGAGTATTTAGTTAGTGATTGTGGTTGTGTTTATGTGAGAGACAGATAGACTGTTAGTGTGGGTGTGTGTGTGTGTGTGTGTGTGTGTGTGTGTGTGTGTGTGTGTGTGTGTGGGAGAGACAGGATGCTTTTGCACGTGGTGTGAGTCCTTGTGTTTTTATTAAGGCGTGTTTGCATTTGTGAGTGTTTTGTTTACATTTTTGTATGTGTTTGTGGAGAAATGGAAGTAGTGTTTGTCTCTTGGGAAACGTGTGATTTATGTGTGTGTTTATATATGTGTGTGAGTGTATTTATGTAAGTGTATATATTTCCATGTATGTGTATATGTTTGTGTGCATATGTGTGTGTGTAAACGTATATATATTTTAATTTATGTGCGTAGGAGTCCTTATGTTAGAGTATAATGTATGTGTGTGTGTGTGTGTGTGTGTGTGTGTGTGTGTGTGTGTGTGTGTGTGTGTGTGTGTGTGTAAGAATTTATGTGTATAAATATTAATTTGTGCAGGGAAGTTAGATTTTCTCTCTCGATAACCAACACAATCTCAACTCACTCTCAATCTCAACTCTCTCTCTCTCTCTCTCTCTCTCTCTCTCTCTCTCTCTCTCTCTCTCTCTCTCTGTCTCTCTCTCATTCTATTACTGTGACTTCCTGTATTCGCGCGCGCTTGTATGTGTGTGTGTGTGTGTGTGTGACCTGGGGGTGTATGTGAGTGTCAGTGTATCTGTGTGTGTGGGAGGGGTTGTGTGTGTGTGTGTATGTGAGTGTCTCTGTGTGTGTCTCTGTGTGTCTGTGTGTAACTTTTAGCATAGTTCATGTTTGCAATCGCCTTTTTTGTGCCTTCCTGTGTACAGAGTGAGACGAACTAAGTTAAATTTGTACCGAGTAATATTGTACAGTATACCCCTATTGTATTTAGACGAGAGACAAACGTAAGCTACTAGCCGGGGTTTGATATGAGATGGGGGGATGAAAGAGAGAGAGAGAGAGAGAGATCATATTTGAAGCACAGGGTAGGATCATGTAAACAATAGCCCCCAGGACTAACGAGAAGCAACTCTAGTTTCAAACGTACCAAGAATGATGAATTAAAGTCACTGAGCCACTGATTAAAAGAGACTAGCTTACGACAGAGAAGAAAACAGACTAAAAGATAACAAAACGGAGAGATAGAGAGACGTGAAGAGGGTGGTTTCTATTTACGTGAAGAAAAAATGGTTTATATATACACCAAGAGAAGATAGTTTTTTTTCTTTCTCTGTCGAAGGAAATTTACTCCAAAGCATCTCACAGTTAGGTCAGGGTTTTGCAGATGAATCATGTAGAGTTTTCCTCAAGGCAAAATCTCTAACTTAAATAAATCTGAAATAAGGAAAAGAAATTGTGTGTGAATGCAAAAGGAGAGAAACAGACAGACAGACAGACAGACAGACAGACAGACAGACAAACAAACACCCACATATAAAAGTAAACTACAATATAAAACGGAAAATAAAAATCGACAAAATCCCTTCCAGTGAATAAATCAATTGACGATGATTTCTTTCCCTTTAAAAAAAAATAAAAAAAAAATATATAAAAGATAATTTGTGATTAATCGGTAGCCTGCACGTCTTCCTCTCATTAATCAGGTGTGATGCCATTAATTAGCTCGGATATTACCTGTCTTCCCACGTGATATAGGAGTCATTAATTCATCTGCTTATAAACGAAAAAAGAAATGTATTATAAAACTGATTAATCTAACTTGGCTTTTTGACTATTATCGCTGACCTCAACCATCTGTTCACCTGACTATCTGAAGTCATCTCTTACCTGACTGTTCCTTCTTATTCAACTCTGTTTATATTGACAATTTAGGGTATTGTTATTGAATTCATGTATTTAACCTGAAATAACCTAATCTAACCAAGTCAAACAGACACACACACACACACACACACACACACACACACACACACACACACACAGATTAGATGAGTTTTAAGTATTACCGTATCTCCAGTA
>CAUDMG010000769.1:752500-755000 GCA_958450375.1 Homarus gammarus | reverse complement strand
CCCATATAGATTCACCTCCTGCCTCCTCAGATGACATCCTAAAGAAGCACTGCATCTTTAAGCGACACATTTTGCCTCTTCGTTTGACATTTTAAGAAGCAATGCAACTTTCAGATCCCCGTCTTTTCATTCCAGCCAACATTATAAGAAACGCTGTAATTCCAGTAATAATGCTCTACCTGACTTAATTTCCTGTTGATATAATTTTCTATCTTCACCAACACCATGCAATAAAGCTTGCAACATCATCTGTTTCCCTGATTCACTTTTCATGTCCGCATCCCAGGATCGTAATTAACATTGCAACATAAGATACAGTATTGCCTCTTCTTCCCCCCCCCCCCACCACCACCATCACCAGTCTGCCTCCAGTCATTTAGGGTATATCTCTCTCATCATCATTAAACATTATGATATATATTGCAATATCACGGACTTATTCATTCTCATTTTCTTTAGGTTTTTCGTAATTAACTGTCGTGTCTATACCTTTTATCATACGTTGCATTATCACATCCGCTCATATTTATAATCTCGTTGCTTTATCTTTTCCTTTCATAAAAAAATCAACAAATAAAAACACACACAACACACACACACACACACACAAAAAAAAAAAAACACAACGTCATAGCTTTAGTTGTCCTCATTTCACCAACATTCGTGACTCACTTCCACGACAGAGATTTTCCACACACAATCAATCAATTCCAATTTTAATTTCGTAAACATCATTGCTACGACATTTGAAATAAATTTGCTTTCTAGATGTATTTGCTTCCCCGGTTCATCTTCCATCCCCTAATTCATCTCCTTCCTCTTCATCCAATATTGCAAGAAGCGAGACACCATTACAAGTATACACACACTATATCCGTTTTAAAGTTGATTGACCTCTTGACTTCCCTTCGGCTATTCCACCAATCGTAGTGATCAGACATTGCAACATTTACCATACATTCGTTCCCTTACAAAATCTTAACTACACATTACAGATTTAAGTCCATATTATTATAACATTTTGACTTATTATTTCAACATTTGTTCTATATTCGTTCTCTGAAAACATCGTAGTTAAACATTCCAGACTAAATATTGAAACATCCTTGATATGTAACCTTGGTGTTATGTCGTCATTTAAGATCGTTAACAACAACATTACAGCAATAGCGATATACTGAATGAATCGCTGTGAACTCGTAATTTCGAAACAACGTTGACAAACATAACAGTATTAGACGATAAACTGCACTCCTCCCCCTCCCCCCGACAACCATCTCCACTCAAACACACTTAACCAACATTGCAATATCAACGCTAAATCCTCCATTCTCCTCGGACTCCACAAACTCAAACATCGTGACCAACATTTGCAACATTAGCGATATACATTCCCTTCAACGCCAGAATTCTCATGAGACGTTCAGTGAGAGAGATCCAACTCACTGATATGCTACCCACGTCCTCTCTCACTCCTCAGAGAGATGAAAAATAAGAACCATTGCAGACTCACCGGAACCTCGAATGAAACTCCGGCAAATAAAATGGAAAAAGTTTGGGTTTGAAAGTCCGTGGAAAAAGGAATTCTATTTTCTCTCGTGGATATCATGATATACTTGGGGGCTGATGTTATGAAGCCTGTGTGATTTTTGGGTGCTAATGATGATTTACCTTCAGTGTGTGTGTGTGTAGGGGAGTGGGTGATTTGGTTGTATGTGGATATGTGAGTAGGTATTTGGTTGTGTGACTCTATGTTATGTGTGGGTGTTTGAGTGGGTGAGGGGGGTGGGGATAGCATTTGTTGGTAATATTCTACTCCTCTATTTTCTTTATATTAGTCTCATTTATTTATCATTTTTCCCTTCTCCTTAATTTTATCGTCTTTTTAAAACGAACTTCTCGACAGCCAACACTGTTACCTCGCTGGGAAATTCTAGTAATTATCATTTTCATTCAATCAAGCGATAACTAGATGAAGACAATGAAATTAGAAGGAGGGAAAGACGAGAAGAAACGACAAGAAACGAGGAAATTGTTTTGATAATGGAAACTTTCGTTTTTTTTCCCTCACACGTGTAATGAAGCAAAGAATTTTTTTTTATTTTTGGACAAGGAAATTCGTCAATTTAAAAACATTTATGCTAATGACTTTCAGATTAAATCATAAGGCAATTTTTCTTGTACCGCTGCAGAGAGACAGAGTGAGACTAAGTCGACAATGGTATGAGAAAGGTGTTTGATATTGTGATTCTGAGATGGTGTTGTGATCAGGTAGACGTGTTACTTTACAAAGAAACAAAACACTGAACATGCCCTCATTCACACAAAAAACAAACACATAAAGACATGAGCAAATACAGGCACTCACACACACACACACACACACACACATACACACACACACACACACACACACACACATACATACAAACACAAGCACCGTCAGAGGCCAAATATCAACACCCCTAAGACTCAAATGAGCTTAAAAGCTTAAGTGTCA
>CAUDMG010000769.1:662500-747500 GCA_958450375.1 Homarus gammarus | reverse complement strand
TTGGAGAGGGAAGGGAAGGAGAGTGGGGGAAGAGGACAGGGAAGGGGGGAGGGAGGGAGGGAGGTAGGGAGGTAGAATAAGTGGAACGGAAACATGGTATATGAATAATGGAATAACAGCAGGCGATGTAGGAACTAGGGAGCGAGTAATTGAGCAAGCACACCATGGGGGAGACTTAGGTGGGTGAGGAGGGGGGAGGGGGTGGATTAAGAGGGGGAGGGAGGTAGGTTGAGGAGGGAAGCAGGTAAATAGGCAGGCAGGTAGATAGGCAGGTAGGTAGGTGTAGACAAGTAGATGGCCAGCTTAAGATCGTCTGTATGTAAACAGGTGTGTGTGTGTGTGTGTGTGTGTGTGTGTGTGTGTGTGTGTACATTAATTCATCTCTTCATTTATCCTTAATATTTTTTCTATCACTATTTTTCTCTCATCTCTATGTATCTCTAACTTCATTTCTTTATCTATCTATTATCTCAATCTTCATCTCCTTTTCTCATTGTCATCTCTATCTCATTATCTTCATCTCTATTTCTCTCTCTATCTCTCTCTCTCTCTATCTCTCTCTCTATCTCTCTCTCTACATTCATCTCTCACCAATAGTAACAACGGAGAGAAAAAAAATAACCTAAGTACCTGAAAACTATCTCAAGAGATCTCCTCCCCATTACACCAATACAGTGAGTCGGTGCTGGGCTCAGGAGAATGATTCCCGAGAGACTCCACCGGTGCTCAGATCTAGAAAACGGGTCCGGTATAGATCTCTAAGGGAACTTTTTTAGTGTTCAAAATATAGTAGGAAGAATTAGAAGCACTCTTAAGTATTTCATTTTAGTAACGTGAGCCCAGAAATATCTCCCAAGAGCTCAATTGTGGTGAATAAGAGCTCCCAGATGCTTAATTCTAGTAATGTGAGCACAGAAATATCTCCCAAGAGCTCAATTGTGGTGAATAAGAGCTCCCAGATGCTTAATTCTAGTAATGTGAGCCTAGAAATATCTCCCAAGAGCTCAATTGTGGTGAATAAGAGCTCCCAGATGCTTAATTCTAGTAATGTGAGCCTAGAAATATCTCCCAAGAGCTCAATTGTGATGAATAAGAGTCCCCAGATGTTTAATTCTAGTAATGTGAGCCTAGAAATATCTCCCAAGAGCTCAATTGTGGTGAATAAGAGCTCCCAAATGCTTAATTCTAGTAATGTGAGCACAGAAATATAACCAAAAGAGCTCTCAAGTGCTGAAAGTGTGGAAAATAAGAGCGCTCTATGTTCTCAGGACTCAACTCTTGTCATCTGGCTTAGGGAATATTGCAGCGAAAGGTCAAGGAACTCGGTTTATAAGGAGGAGCAGGAGGAGGAGAAGGAGGAGGAGGAGGAACTCGAATAACTTGCCACCAGGTTATGAGGTTGTAAACTTTAACTGAAATTGGTTGTCAAGATCCGGGAATACAATGTAACAGTTATTCATAAGTGTGTACCTGAGAGCTTGCAATCTTACATAAAAATATACATATCTATTTATATAAAAGAATTCACATAATAATAATAATAATAATAATAATAATAATAATAATAATAATAATAGTAACATTAAGAAAAGTATGTTAAATATATAAGAAATCCTAATTATACAAATATCAATAATTTCTTGATATCTAAAAACTATATAAAAATATCTTCAACGATCATTATATAAAAAAGTAAAGGCAGCTTATTAGCCCCCTTAAAAAAAATAAACGAACATATATTTGCAAATTTCCTTTTTCAAATAGGTTTAAAATTGATATAGAATTACAAAAAAAGTTTAATTATACCCTAATACTATGATCTAAAATCTAATCAGACTACAGGTAATATGCTAATGTAGAGGTAGGGTATTAGTAAGGCTTTATACGCCAGGTGAATGTGTGTTAATTAACGCTATTGTGACAAAGTTGTTAATGGCAGGATGACTGAAATATTGACAGGTAATGTAGGCAAGGTGTGTGTGTGTGTGTGTGTGTGTGTGTGTGTGTGTGTTAGTTTTTAGGTATTTGACTATTTACGTATAATTATGTTTATTTAGTTATCTATCTATTTCTTCTTGTCATTTTTACTCTTTTATCTCTTTCGTTCTCTTCATTTCTCTTCCCCTTTCTCTACGTATCCCCCTTTTCTCTCTTTCGTTATCTTCATCTCTTCTCTCTCTATTCATCTCTGTCGGTCTGTCTGTCTCTCTCTTACCATAAATTATCCACAATGAAATCACCGAATGATATGCGAGTTTCATTACGCGCAGCCAACTGTCATCCATCCATCCCTCCCTCCCTCCCTCCCTCCATCCATCCATCCATCCCTCCATCCCTCCCTCCCTCCATCCATCCATCCATCCATCCCTCCATCCCTCCCTCCCTCCATCCATCCATCCATCCATCCATGATCCAGTCACAATAAAGCAAAACGTCCCTGAGACTATGACATTTTTCATTTTCAAATATTTATTTTTTTTTTTTCAACGTTTCTTTTTTATTATATATTTTTATTTCCGTCCAGTGAGATTAGCGGGTCAGGCGGAATAAGAACATTAATGACACACACACACACACACACACACACACACACACACACACACACACACACACACACACACACACACACACACACAGAAGATGGGTGGTAGCCAGTGGGTGTGAGGATGGTATCTGGGTAGTGTGACTGAATCTCTCTCCCAGGGTATTCATTATTCATTGCCCTGAGCTCCGGGAGCCCTTGCTAGCTCCTGGGAATTTACAAGGGGTGGGGGGGGGGGAGGAGGAGAGGCAAGAGGGAGGAAGGAAGGGGAGGCGAGGGGGAGGTAGAAGAAGGGAAAGGGGCGAAGGAGAGGGAGTGAGATGGGAAAGAGTTGGAATGGGAAGGGAGGGGAGAGAAAGGAGTAGGGCTAGGAAGGAAATGGAAGCGAGAGGGTTAGAGTCTTGATGAATAGAAAGAAGGGGGGTGGGAAAGTAGCTGGGGAGGAAAGGGATGGAGTGAGAAGAAGGGGGTGAGCAGGAGAAGGAAGAAGATGCCTATTAGTAATGTCAGTAACTCTGGTCCCAGGAGGAAGGAGGCCGTGAAGGAGATTTACTAAACACTCAGCTTGGTAGAGGCTGGAATTGCATGTTTCGTACCGACTGTGGTGTAACAACAGGTGATGTGTGTGTGTGTGTGGCAAGTAATGTTTGGAATAGAAACTAAACACAATGTACATCGTTCACATAGTTTCTAATAATGTTATCAGCGGGTGTAAGAGACATTCATAGCATAAACTTTCACAAATTGATTTATTGACTTAGCACCGCCCACTCTTGATGCCTATACCAGCCAATTCGGTACTTTGATTATTAAGTGAATCGTGTTACCACATCATAAATTAGTCTCTGTAATAACACTCTCAACCAGTGTTACCAATTCGTGTCACAAGGCTATCAACTTACCTTCATACCATAACACTTCTTTTTTTCTCCTAGTTTCAGTGTTGCCATATGACCTCCTCCATCTTACCAATGTTATTATGGGATTGCTAACTTACCTTGACCTTGTGGTTTTTGTCAGCAGTTTTTATGATTTATAGTTTATAAGGTTCGATTCTCTCTGCTCAACTTACCTGCAAGAAAAGAAAGGTAATGAATATGTTAGTATTAAAAGTTTTCTAAAATATATTGACTTCACATATTTTTATTACTATTGGCATAAAAAGAAGAAGTGTGAAGTATCGTAAAAATCATAGTAATTCAGTTTGAAAGTTAGATTAGTATGCTGTAATTGTGATAGAAGTTTATTAGATATGCTTCATATATGTCAATTATATTATTGTTTTTTTTTTCATATGCGTATACAAAGAATTTTTATAAACACCAGTAAGGAATCATCAAGTATTTTCTCCTGTCGGGAATTTTGAGTGTACAGTCATCAGTCAGGAACTTTGATTGTATCTTCAACAATCATAAAGAATGTTGAACAAATACCCTCGGTCTTCATGTGTATCAGTTGCCCTTGATAAGAATTGTGTTTCGGAAATCCATTGAAGACTTTGCATTATACTTAGTTCCAACCAATCAGATTCGAGACACTTTCTTCTCACCGGTACTCCTAACAAATCATGTTCAAGCTTCGTGCTCAAAACCAATCAGATTCAAAACTCAAATGCCTATCCAATCAGGTTCAAAAGTCACATCACATATCTCTAGTCAATGTTATTCCAGCTTCGTTTTCGTAAACAATCAGGTACACTGCTCGTATTTTTAGCTAGACAATCAGGAACGCGGAGGTGGTCGAGAGTAGCAATTACCACAAGACGAATGATGCAATTTTAGCTACGATTGACTAAGACGACTAAGCCTCACGAATCATTGCGACAAAAAACCCAGAAACACCAACACAAACACTCACTTCGAACAACAGTCAATTCAACCTATATATCGAGCTAAGATAAACCACTGCTTAGACCACTTACAGCTATGATATAACTCTTAGCTGAAGTATAAAGCAAAGGTAAGTTATTTTGTTATTATAGCTGAGTTATGAAAGCTTTGATCTGGAAGGATTTAGTGAGAGTTGAGTAAATAATAGGCTTATTACTGGATCCTATGGAGTATTATGTTTCTTATCGTCTGGGTATTGAGAGTGAGTGGGTGATTTTTATTGTCAAGGAGAGAGAGAATGAGGTAAGGAGAGAAGGTAGGGGGGGGAGGGCAGACGAAGGAGAGAGAGAAGGATGAGAAAAAACCCCCCACGAGATTAAAGATATGGAGTTCGGATCTTTAACCTCTTGAGAGAGAGAGAGAGAGAGAGAGAGAGAGAGAGAGAGAGAGAGAGAGAGATATGAAAACAGACAGACAGACAGACAAACACCACATAATATATCTATAAACCCAATCCACATGACATTTTATAACCTTAACACGAACCCAATATAACACACACACACACACACACACACACACACACACACACACACACACACACACACACACACACACACATTAATTAACCACAATCTCTAACTTAGTTCTTGATCATCGCCTCAAGGTCTTTCACCCATACAGGTCTTATCCGCTCCTCTTCTAACCGACGTCTGACGAGGTTCTTGTTAATCCTGGGAAGGGAAAATGGAAACCTTTCTTCCATCAGTTCTCGTCAATGAGATTAATTTCTCTAACCTAGATTTCTTTCACGTCTGAGGGAACCACAAATTCTTGGGGGGGGTCGATGTTTCACTTTCGGTAGGAGGATGTGTCGTCAGGACCACACCACCTCTTCAGTGTATATTTTTGGGTGTAGGGAGGCGGGAGGGAGGGAGGTGAATAGAAGCAGTGGGAAGACTTGTGGATAAATGAACTTTCGAATAGGAGAAAGCTGTAATAGAAAGACGTAAGGATAACAGGTCAAATGGACAAATTGATAAACGGCAAGAAAGGAAAAAGAAAACATAATCCTAACATGGGAGAAAGAAGTAAATAAGCCAGAGTAAATAAGAGAATAGGCGGTAATTATCTCTCTCTGTCACTCTCCAGATCTCGGAGGAGGAAATCGGTAGGCCATCCTCGGACTGTCCCCTTCTCATCAGCACTAAAGCGTAAGTCTCAGGCCTTAAGTGTGTACCATCTTCCCCTAACTTTACCACCCCCCCCCCTCCCCCTCCCCCTCCTCTAACTTCTTCCACTGACAAAGTTTCTATTATTTTTTTCGAGGGGGTGGCAGGAGGGAGGGCCAGGAGGAGGGGGGAGGGAGGGGCAGGAGGGGGTTGGAGGGAGGGCCAGTAGGGGGGGTTGGAGGGAGGGTCAGGAGGGGTTTGGAGGGAGGGTCAGGAGAGGGGGAGGGGGGGGGGGTTGTAGGAGGGAGGGTTTGGTCTGCTAAGTCAACAAACTTCTCCCAAGTGAACGGCTATAGGAAAGTGTTCCGTCTTTCCCTGTATATTTTTTCTTCCTTATATTGGTCGTTTTCTTCTTTTCCTTCTCTCTCTCTCTCTCTCTTTCATCCTCCTCTCACGTCGCCTCTTCCATTTCCTTCTTCTTTGTGGTATTATATCACTCTTACTCTATCTCCCTTCGTTCTTCTATTTCAATTTCTTCATTCTAACTTCCCTTCCAATCACTTTCCTTCCCTCCCTTTCTCCCTCCCTTCTTCCCTCATTCACTTTCAACATTTCTCATTCTCTTCATTCCTCTCTTTCTATGTATATTTCTCCTTCTTTCCTTACCCCTCCCTCCCCCCCCCCTCCCGATAACCAGAATCACCCTAAATAGGCCAATTACAACAGCAATCTATTCCAGTCGAACCATTTGACTGCACTTTTCTTTTACTTGTGCACATGTTGGCTAATGAGGTTCTTGTAAGTCCCGTGGTGAGATAACTCCGGGGTGAGAGAGAGAGAGAGAAAGAGAGAGAGAGAGAGAGAGAGAGAGAGAGAGAGAGAGAGAGAGAGAGAGAGAAAGAGAGAAATGAATAAAAATGTGTCAAGGAGAAAGAGAGAGAGAGGGAGGAAGAGAGACAGAAAAAAGAAAGACAGGAAACGTAAAAAAAAAAAAAAGAAAGAAAGAAAGAGACGGAAAATGTGACAAGAGTTAGGAGAGAGGAAATGAGACGTACAGGATTACACACACACACACACACGGCTCTTCATAAGGACCTTACCATAACCCGTTTAGAGTTGGGACACGGTCTTCCTATCGACCGCAATAAGAAAATTACTTTCCCATGAGAGTCGCACCTTCTGAAGAGAGAGAGAGAGAGAGAGTTTTTGTACTTGGGGTTTTCAATATGTCATTCTTCTATCTTCTTGTGTGATCGAAGGAGATGAATGAGAAAACAAAACAAAATAAGAATTGAGGTCATGCTTGGGAAGTAATATTGCATGTCAGTGGCTTAAACTTCTCGCAACTTTGTGAACATCAAAGGACTCGAAGAGAAGCTGTTTACACGTAAGATAGGGGGTCGTTGTTGGGTGAGAGGCGGGTTATAACTTTTCATATCGCTGTTTGTTTATGGTATATGACCTCTATGTTTACGTGACTGACATGCCCGATCAACTCTCAAATGGTGGTGGTGGTGGTGGCGGCTGCGACGGCGGTGATGGCGTTGGTAGTACTTGTGGTAGTAGTTGTAGTAGTGGTGGTGGTGGTGGTAGTGGTTAGTGTTCGGCACGGATGGCAATAGTGGTAGTAGTGGTGGTGTTGGTAATGGTGGTAGTGCTCGGCACCGGCAAAAACCCCTCAATAACAAGACAAATGGTTCAATTTTACCTGGAGGCGGCCACGACAAGCGAGGGCTAAGTAAACTCCATCGATGTTCACTCCACTTGTGTTACATAAAACTACCGTAATTTTCCGAGTTCACTTTATCTTAAAAATCCGTAATTACTAATCACTTTCGGCTACACTACCTCCCGTCTAATCTTTACTTGGCTAATTATCCAGGTAAATTTGCTAATCTAATTTTTTCTCTCTTGGGCTATTTCCCTAAGTATTTCTCCTCCTTCTGGCCATCGGGGCTAATGAGGTCCTTGTTAGTACTAGGAAAAAAAAAAGGACTCCTGTAGGCGGGAGGAGGGGGGGTGGGGATACGTGGGGTGGGTGAGGGAGGAAGGAGGGAGGTGGTGGAAATACATTCTTGTTAGTCCTGGAAAACAAACAGAAATAAGATTTGCTTGAGAGTGCCTCTCTTCTTCTTCATCCTAGATATAAAAAAAAACACGTTTAGGGAGTTGGGATGTTTGCTCTGATTAATTCCGGAAAATAAAACTCTTAGTGGTTAAATTTCTCTCTAAAGAAAAAAAAAGAAAATAAAGGAAAAAAAATATATATTCCTACTTTTGCCTTCCGACTGATTTTGTTAAGGACGGAAAAAAAAAAAAAGGAATTTACGCTGGGATTTCTTTTGTAAGCCCTGGTAAGAAACGACCCTCAATAGGCGAGGTGAGCTTTTGTTAGTCCTGGTAAAAAGTTGTCCCTGGCCCTGGGCGAGGGTGTGGCGACAGCAGCAGTGGTGGTGGTGGGAGAGGTCCAGAGGGAAGACCTCATACCGCCCGTCACCATCTCTTCACCGTCACACCAACACGACCTATTGCAGAGAGAGAGAGAGAGAGAGAGAGAGAGAGAGAGAGAGAGAGAGAGAGAGAGAGGTGGGGGGGAAAGTAAGAGAGATAATCTATGAGATAGGACGAAGTAAAAGAAAGAAATAAAGAATAAGAGAAAAGAGTTTATTACTGTGCCAGGAATTACACGGAGGAAGTGCTGAGTTGGCAAGGAGAGAGAGAGAGAGAGAGAGAGAGAGAGAGAGAGAGAGAGAGAGAGAGAGAGAGAGGCAATAAATAAACGACGATAATTGAGAAAGGGGAGATAAATAAGAAAGAAATAAAGTAGGGATTAGGGATTATAAGTGTAAGAGGAATTAGACGGAAGATTCTTATATATATATAAATAGAGGAGGAGGAAAAGGGTTGATAAACTAGGAGAGACAAAAGCACGAGGATAACTAACATTCTGCTTGACAAGAGGAGCTGTGAAATACTCTCTCTCTCTCTCTCTCTCTCTCTCTCTCTCTCTCTCTCTCTCTCTCTCTCTCTCTCTCTCTCTCTCTCTCTCTGTATCTCTCTCTGTCTGTCTGTCTGTCTGTCTGTCTGTCTGTCTGTCTGTACTAGTTCTCTACATCAATGTGTGTATTTTTAATGGTTTACAATTATAACTTTCTGTAACATGTTATACTTTTTGACAGGTTAATTTACGGTTTTAACCTACATTAATATTTAGAGGGGAAAATTAGAATTGGTGACCTTTGATGCCTCATACAATAGAACATTATAAGTAGTCATAATATGGAATCTGAACACACACACACACACACACACACACACACACACACACACACATACACAAGGTCCCATTAACTTATATGAGAACACCTTTAATTCCATACCAGTCTGGAGTAAAATTCTTATTCACTGCTAATGAAAAATGTAAAACTTTATATTCCATTAATTGGGGAAATATTTCGTGCAAATTTCCAACCATTCACAGAGACGCCCTGATATTTATCACCAATCAGAATGAAGAGTTCCTGTATTCGAACAATCAGAAATTGTTTTATTATTTTTCACAAATCAACAGAAAGGCTCACACGTCCCAATTTGTCTGACATATTGATATCAACAACAGTAACAACAACAACAATAATAATAATAATAATAATAATAATAATAACAATAATAATAATAATAATAATAATAATAATAATAATAATAATAATAATAATAATAATAATTAATAATCTCTCTTCATTGATCTCACATCCCTTCCTCTCTCTCTCTCTCTCTCTCTCTCTCTCTCTCTCTCTCTCTCTCTCTCTCTCTCAACACCCACCTCACGTCAGACGGTACAATCCAAGCTCCAGGAATCAGATATGAGTGAGACACCTCCTCCAAAACACACGCTTGATGGTGTCCTGTCCAGGTTTCAACTCAACTGTGGCAATATATCAGGGTGACATTTTACTTCTGTTGACACGAGACCTAAATTGACGAGATTTGTCTTTACCAACAGTGCAGGTAATGTGTTTGTACCCCGTGATGTGTCGTATGTATGATAACCCCGGGGTTAATGAGTCTCTTGCTGGTTAAAGGTCATATTTGATACCTAATGTACCCAAACCTAACCAAACCCAACCTAACTTAATATCCTTCTTACTTGACGTAACCTAATCTAATCTAACCTAACCAAGAATCTTCTTACCTAATTCAACTTAATCTAACCTCTTTTTACCTACACTAAACTAAACTAATCGAACATCAGATAACCTAATTTAACCTGATCCAACCATGACCCCGATCTATCCTAACCTAACCTAACCTAACCTAACCTAACCTAACCTAACTTAACTTAATGTACTGAGGGCCATTAAAAACTTAACAAGACTGGGTCCTATTAATAATGAGCCCATTTGACCATTCACCGTCTCGTTACTTCTGCAAAACATGAAACGATTCACCTGGAGTCAGCTCTTCTTCGTCCTAGAAATAAAAAGATTCTGGCAATTCCGAAATGAATAGTGATCTTGCTGGTGGTGGATGTTCCTGTTATTCCTGGGATAAAAAAAAAAAAAAAAAAAAAAAAAAACATGACCCTCGATAGTACTCGGTATGTTCCTTTTCATCCTGGTAAAAAATATCCTAAGACCTGAGTGACGATTTGGTGATAAGTGTGGATGTTTGTGTGATGTGGGTGTGATGTGGGTATGGTTTGGGTGTGAGTGTAGTGGTGTGGATGTAATAGTATGGGTGTGAGGGTAGTGGTGTGGATGTAATAGTATGGGTGTGAGGGTAGTGGTGTGGATGTAGTAGTATGGGTGTGAGGGTAGTGGTGTGGATGTAGTAGTATGGGTGTGAGGGTAGTGGTGTGGATGTGATATGGGTGTGGTAATAAGGGCGTAGTGTGGGTATAGTGTTGTGAATGTTGCGATAGTTGTGCATGTGGGTGTGGTGGAGATGTGGTGTGGCGGTGTGGTACAATAGTTCGCATGTTTGAGGAGTAGGCGGAAAAGGAGGGAGAAGGAGGAAGATGAGGAGAAGGAGGCGCAGGGGGGAAGAGAAACAGGAGGAGGAGGAGGAGGAGAAGGAGGAGGAGGAAGGGGAAGAGGAGGAGGCGCAGGGGGAAGAGAAACAGATGGAGGAGGCGGAAGGGGAAGAGGAGGACAAAAGTAGCCTTAATGCGCGTCACTTGAAGGAACAGCTTGTCTCTTCACCATCTCTTCACCTCGACATATGAGAGGAAGACACGCTGACCCGGCAGGAGTATACAGAAGGAGAGGAAGAGATAAAAAAGATAAAAGAGAGATGAAGGAGAAGATAAATACGGAATCACATAACAGAGAATAAAGATAAAAACGTAACTAAGAATTACCAAGGATAAATCACCTTTCTTGCCGCTTTACGAATAAGGATTATTTTCTTTCATTCTATTTATATTCTGTTGTCAGGAAAAAAATGAAGAGCCTAAAGAGAATAGAATATTTTTAAAACCTTTATTTAATTATCTTATGTACAGCTTTTCCCGATCGTACTGATTACGTCTTCCAGGAACGAGGAGTGTTTCTTTTTTGTTTTGTTTTTCAAGTACAGAGACGTTAAGTAGGTTGAATGTGTTAACAGCAAATGCGAGTGATGCCAGGCCGCCATCTTGGTCAAGGCAATCTGGCCACAATTGCCGCAGCTACTCATCAGTAAACAGTAATTATTGATAATTTTGCATGATTGATATTGTTTTATTCATTACGCTTATTATAGTGGGATCAACCATGGATGTTGAAGTCACTGAGCGAGAATCGCCGCCATATTGGTCAAGGCATCAATCATGGTCAGTGACTTCACTTGAGGCAGGAGATGTCACTTCCATCCATCCAACCTCCTTGCATATCACCGGTGGCAATATTTCTTCCACATTCTGTTTAACTGAGAGTTAAGATGAGAAGGAATGATAACAAGGACCTCGAAACAAGGAAGAGAGGATAACAACATTATGTATAAAGACTCCTCATGAATTTTCTTCGTAACATCTCTTGTACCTACAGCCACAGGTTGAGTGCAGCGTCGACCTGTATTATTGCATGGCCCACCTGTGTAAAAATTAAAACATAAAAGGTGAGATATGCATAAAATATCTCAACCTGATGGTAATATAGACACGGATGACGCCCTGAGTGTGATACGTAATACCCAGCTCCCATACACGACGCCTGTGTTAACTATTAAATGTCTTAGGTAAAGATTTTTAGTGGACTCTTCGCCACGTCCTTTCATGTTATAAAAGAAACCAAAATTCATTAACCCTGACTTCTCTCTAGCGTCGGAGGTCTGGCGCCTGGGGACAAAACATAACTTGTCGCCCGCAGGAAAAAAAAAATATATCTCAACTCGGTTTTTACACTCACATATTCTAACTTGTATACCTTAGAAGACAACCTTACCTACTGTGGTACTGTATCTCACCCCATTTCAATGATGATTTGAGTCTCTGAAAAAAATATTTGCTGGTTCTAATAAGTACCGCAATAGCTTCATAAAGTAATATAGAAAAACCCTTAATGCCATAGGAAGAGATATGGTGATAAATGGAGGTTTATATAATTATCAAGCAGAGCAAAAGCAGTTTAATATGCCTAGGTCGTATGGGAATAACTAAATTATCGGTATAAATTAGTTGTTAATTTAGCTCCCTCTCCTCCCTGATGCCGGCACCATGACCCCTACACACCCTTAACTGTACCACTGCTTCCCTCTCCCTCTCACTGCCATACACGTACAATATACAGAGTTCTTGATGTAATACTTAAATAGTTACATTGGACAAAACGAAGGCCAATCAACTTCCTCTTATATATTTTACGTACCTTAAACCAACATGCTGTCAAGTCTCTATAATAATTCTGACCATACATGTATATCAATGTAAAATCTGGCTAACTGGAAACCGATATCACCAATTTTATTGTCTAAGTTGCTCAATATTTTTACAAGCAATTATTTTTTGCCAAACCGACTACTACAAACTTGTTTCTATAAACTATATGTAACCTGAAGCTTTAGATATGGTGTGTGTGTGTGTGTGTGTGTGTGTGTGTGTGTGTGTCCCAGCACAACTAGTGGAACAATTAGACAGGTGTTAGCGTGGTCACAGGTGACTTGCAGCCAATTAAATGTATCACCCCAATTTAGGACTGACTGTGAATGTGAACTATTTTCGCTAACTACTGAAATATTTACCAACATGATATGAAAGAAAAAGTGAGACATAATGGGGGAGAAAAGGAGAAACAGAGATAAACAGACAGACAGACAGACAGACAGACAGACAGACAGACAGACAGACAAGAAGATAAAGAAAATGAGGGAATATTAAAACGAGAGAACTATAGATGAATACCTAGATGAATATATACTGTACGTACATAAGTGGATATATACAGTAAAAATAGATCAACACACACACACACACACACACACACACACACACACACTCTGAGGATGAAGTATCATTACTTTTCGTGCCCAATCATCATGAAAATGACCCATATTTCTCACCACTCAGAAACACTTAGCTTTTCCACCAACTCTAATGGATAGATTTGTTTAGAATTGAGGACTAGTTAGAATGGATCCTATTAGAACTGGAGCTCATTTGTCCAGCCATCAGCTGCATTAAATCAGGGTCAAATTAAACTCTGTTGGTTTACTCGCCCTGGGAAAAGATTTAAGTTAACATACCAAGGTTAGTTTAGCGAGACAGACAAACTACCACTGAATTAATTAAATGTATCCATCCCTAAGCCAACCCTGACTCCTGAAACCAGATCTTCATGAGCGTTTGTATTTTTATTTTACTTTAAACAAATTGTGATTAATTTTCTTTTGTTGGTCAATAATTGTGAATATTATTTTTATTCAACACCAATCCTGAATTATCTTAGTCTTCAGCGGGTTTTTGAGACTAAAGACGACTGGAATGCCTTTTGTTATTCCTGGAAATAATAATGAGAAATAATATCAACAAGTCCTCTTAGCTAATCCTAAGTAGCTTATTCCTTGCTTTCTGTCGTATGTCTTTTCTCATTGGTTGTTAAGGTTAAAGGAAAGAGAAAAATAGATATAAGGAAATCATTGTTTATCCTACAAAAGCTACTATTATTATTAATTAAATTATTCTTGCAATTACTACTATTACTACTTTTATTATTGTAACTACTTCTGGCATTACTACTACTACTTACTAACTATTACTAATAACAACGATGATAACAAAAATACAAATAATAAAATTAGTTATCACTTGTGCTGGTAGTAATGGTGGTATTGGTAGTGGTACTGGTAGTGGCGGTGGTGATAGTGGTAGTTGTGGTAGAGGTGGTAGTAGTGATGGTGGTAGTTGAGTTCAGTGATCCCCGAAGGACTGACGGAAGCTGGCGTGAAATATACCATCCACTCAGGGGTAACTAACTGCCCCACTAATGTCATCCTTTCCCACGGCACATGGCGAGAAAAAGTGTGGAAGAGAAAGGAACAGTGGTTAAAAACATATAGGATATTTATATGACGTAGGAACAGAGAGAAACCATGATGGAAAAGATGAGAGAGAAGATTTAGTTGACGTAGAAAAAGAGAGAAAGATGGAAAAGATGTGGAACGTATAGATTAACTTAAGAAGAGGAAGGGAAAGGGATGGATAAGAGGTAGGGAGTATAATGTAACACAGAAATTGAAACAGAATTGAATTGGAATGGGGAGGTAGAAAAGGAACAGAAAGGAAGGGATAGAAATAAACGATAAAAGTAGAGAGAGAGAGAGAGAGAGAGAGAGAGAGAGAGAGAGAGAGAGAGAGAGAGAGAGAGAGAGAGAGAGAGAGAGGGAAGGATGAAGGAAGAATTGTAATAGAAAATAAAGTAGAAAAAGACAGGGAAAGAAATCCGAGTGAAAATTGAAATAGAGAGATAAATAAGGGAGATAGATGGGGGGGAAACATAAGTCCCCAAACGCCCTCAATTGACACGTCCCCTTAACAAGCCTCAGTCCTCAGGCGATAACCCACCAACCAGGCGCTAAAATAGACCACATGGATACTGAAGCTCCCTGGTATATACCGTATAGCCTTAATAGCCCCAGGTTACCTTCCCTTACACGAACAGGACGGCTAAATTATTCATTATATTTCAGGTTATTCGAACGAAGCGAAAATAACCGAGAATATACCTGACATGTTAGGTTACTCAGGATAGTTCAGGTCAAGTTTGGCTTGGGTTAATTTAGAATAGGTTATGTTAGGATATATTATGTAAGATTTCTGTAGTTTCTGTAGTTTCTGTTCGTGGTATTTATTTACACTAGTCATATAACAACTAAGATGGTGTATTAGTTCTAGTTTAACCTTAAGGAAAATGGATCAGGGATGACTAAGATAAATGTCAGGTGTGCAGGGATAAACACCTGAAATGTAGGGTCATACTTGACATACACAGAACGGGAAACAATCCAGTTAATTTGCTACTAGTGTGAGTATAATTAAAATTTAAATTATGAAACATTTAAGTATGAAAATGATATGGCAAAAATTTCATCAACAGGATTCATAATAAAAGCAATAAACATAATATTACGAAATGTTTTCATGATTAGGTTCTCATATTCATTAGCTATGTTTATGAAATTTTGAGTGTGTGTGTGTGTGTGTGTGTGTGTGTGTGTGTGTGTGTGTGTGTGTGTGTGTGTGTGTGTGTGTGTGTGTGTGTGTGTGTTTGAAGAGTGAATAATTATAAATCCTGAGTGAGTATTAGGAGACCAGTTCATTTTACGCCCAGTTGACATAGACAGCTTGAGGATGATTTGTAAAGAAGTGGTGAGGCTGTGTTAGAAGACCTGCTCCTTGGTCTTTGTTTACAAGTGTTATGTTGGGTGTTGAGGTAAAGGATTTTCTTCGTATGTAAGTTGAGGATATGTGTGTGTGTGTGTGTGTGTGTGTGTGTGTGTGTGTGTGTGTGTGTGTGTGTGTGTGTGTGTGTGTCACTTCCACTCTTGCACCATTCTGCTCTACCCTTTCCCGTCTTTTGTGAGGTTTCTGTATCCCCTTGATCCAATTCACAGTAAAAATAATTTGAGAGGAAAAATATAACAGAGACTGACATACGGACCAACTGAAAATAAAAGAAGTTTATAAGATACTTAAGGAGGATTTGCCGTGAATCCGAGACACCTGGCACTATCATTTACGAACATGTGTAAGGTGTTAAGTGGATGCTGGCCTCTTTCTCGACAGTATCAGATTAGTACGACAGCTGTATACAGACACTGCTACTGATGTGTCACAAAGCTAATTCTCAACACTGAAACTGACAGAAGCCCTATTAAGGATGGCTTTGAAACTGTTGAGTGGATGGCAAGAAAGCGACTGTTTGCTGGGTGTCGACTGACGGTAATGGCAGTCGCGGTGGAGGGTTACAGGTAAATCCTTCTAGGTTGGATCTCCCTCTTTTCCTCTACCAATAACCTTTAGTGTGTCATGTGATGAACGCTTGCGAAATTGTTGGAATGACAGTCACCGCCTCTGGCTAGGTTCTGGTGCGACCTGTTGGCTTTGTAAGGCCTCAGTCGCGTCAGTCAAAGAGCTTAATTGATACAGTTTGGGGATAGCTCGTTCGCTGTCTGGCTGTTCTCTGGTCTTGACAATATTCTTTTATAAACTGGATACAACTTTTTTTCTTCTTCACTTTTCTGGTATATTCGATATAATCCTGATGACGTAGGGAATTGTGTCTGATTACAATAAATTATCTGTAAAATTGTAGTTGGTATTTATAATGTAAATGCCTAAGGTAATTGTAATATATTCAAATATGTGATGTTGTAAAGTTTTAATGTAATTACACACACACACACACACACACACACACAGCTAGCTATTACCCCCTAACCCACATCACACCGCCCCCTCTGCCACCGTCTCCACCTTCACCTTCTGACCTTCAGGAGACGTACACGAGATTGGAGCAAATGTCACTTTCTCTTACCAACAAATCGGCCCTGGAAAAAAAACACACCTGTTACCAGAATGTTTCTTTAATTATCAGTGAAGCAGAAGGCCAAGATACACAACAATATGGGAGGTGTATTGCTGTTGATGGTGTAGTTCAAGTGTCAAGTGTTTTGTGGCGTCTTAGATATTGGTTTTGTGGAAAAGCTTGCAAGAAAACATTGGGTGATTGTCAAATTTATTTAAGGAGTCTAGCATCTGTTTGGGTACCCAGTCTTATCTGAGAGAGTGACTGACTGAGTATTCAGGCAAACTGACTGACCGAGAGACTATTGGTGTAACTGGTCAATTGACTGACAAACTGATTGACTGAGTGACTGGGTAATTGACTGAGTGACTGACTGCTTAATAGACTCACTGATAAACTGACTTCCTATCTCACCAGCTGACTGACCTTACAGAAGAAAAGACAAGGATGTAAACCCACAAAGGCTCTTTCGGTAATTATTCCACCAACTGAGGCTAAGATAACAGTGTAGTCTCAAATTAATTTTAGTGCCAATTATACCGACATCGTTTTGCTGCAGCTTAAATGAGGTTCTTAAATGCGTTCTTATATCTCCACTTTAGGGATGAATTTTAGCGAACGAAGTTTTTGAGAATTCATTCCTTTGTCTTAAGTGAGTAAATTAACCAAGTTCCCTATCACGTTTTAGAGGATAAAGTTAACATAAGAAACTTGGAGAATTAACCTTTAAGTATCTGGTGTTTTATTTTTCATACGTTAACTTAAATAGCATCAAGGGGGCCACTTTAACACGACGGTATTCTACTTAAGAAGCTCACCACGGGAGGTAACGTGTGGTGTGTGTGTGTGTGTGTCGCCTCCTCTCCCTCTGACAGGATATTGTCCGTGGCTGAGTCAGTGGGTAGGTTAGCGAGTGGAACCTATGGTGAGTGAGTGAGTGAGTGGGTGGGTGGCTATGTGTTGAGTAAGCGAGGGGCTCTGTGTTAAGTGAGTGAGTGGCTCTGTGTTAAGTGAGTGAGTGGCTCTGTGTTAAGTGAGTGGCCCTACTTTGAATGAGTGAATAATTGAGTGGCTCTAAGTTGAGTGAGTGAGTGAGTGAATGAGTGACCCTCTGGTGAGTGAGTGAGTGACTGAGTGCCCCATCATTCATCACCCCCCCCCCCCCTGATGTTGGCTCCACCTAGCGTAGAGAAGAGGGACTTGCTAAAATAGTGTTTATATCTGAGGATTTTACCGAAACTCTCTCTCTCGATCTTCTTCTCCTCCCACTTACCTGGCATAGTATCTTTATTAACAGGAAAGGTAAACAGTCCAACCTGTCTCTATGTAAATGTTAGTTTAGTCGGTATAATATGACATTTGCTTATATAAAGCTTAGGACTAAAACTAATTTCCCCTTACTAACCTAACTTAACCCCTCCTCCCCTCCTACCACCTCTTAACCGCCCTAAACCCTCACCCCTTCACCATCCCTACCCCTTTTACTCCTCCCTCACCCCCCCCCCCCACCACCCTCCCGCCTCCCCTCCCTGAGCCGGACGGGAGAGCTGTGTAAATTAAGGGATTTTCTTATCTCTGGGTAAAACTGCTGAAGTTAAATCTTAAATCCGGGTCACAAATCGCTTCGCTCCATTGAATCCTTCATAACAGGGTAAATCATGAGAGACATAATGGTGGTACTAAGATTTTTTTTTTATGTTTCTCTTGTTCTTAATTCTTCTTTTATTTCTTGTTTTAGTTTCACTTATATTCATCTTGTTTGCTATTGTAATATTTATTATTATTATTATTATTATTATTATTATTATTATTATTATTATTATTATTATTATTATTATTCACCCTCCACACTACTCACCTCACCCTCCACACTACTCACCTCACCCTCCACACTATTCACCCTCACCCTCCACACTACTCACCCCCCACACTACTCACCCTCACCGTCCACACTACTCACCCTCACCGTCCACACTACTCACCCCCCACACTACTCACCCTCACCCTCCACACTACTCACCCTCACCCTTCACACTACTCGCCCTCCACACTACTCACCCTCACCCTCCACACTACTCACCCTCACCCTCCACACTACTCACCCTCCACACTACTCACCTCACCCTCCACACTACTCACCCTCACCCTCCACACTACTCACCCTCACCCTCCACACTACTCACCCTCCACACTACTCACCTCACCCTCCACACTACTCACCCTCACCCTCCACACCACTCACCCACACCCTCCACACTACTCACCCTCACCCTCCACACTACTCACCCTCACCCTCCACACTACTCGCCCTCCACACTACTCACCCTCACCCTCCACACTACTCACCCTCCACACTACTCACCTCACCCTCCACACTACTCACCTCACCCTCCACACCACTCACCCACACCCTCCACACTACTCACCCTCACCCTCCACACTACTGCTGTGCTCTCGTCGGGATATTTTCACTTTGTACTGTTAAACCAGCATCAACAACACTTTTTTATATGTTACAACAAAAGCTTCCGTAGCTGTGTGTTTTGTTTCCTCCGTCCATAAATAGTGACCAATCGATAGCTTTTTTTCTTTTCTACGTTTGGCTTTTGTTATCGATATTGAATAATTTCCGAGGATTTCCATAAATTATTAAAGTGATAATAATGAGTATTTGAGGTGTTTGTGAGGGATCGAACTATTGTACTCTGGTAATAAGATCAGAATGAGATCCACTTCGCCATTGCTGTGAATGATAAATGAATATTTCTCTTGATGCCTTCGTCGTGGGTGAAGGAGAGGATGAAGGAGGGATCGAACCCATGTTATCCAGTATTCCAAAAGTGTATCTCGAACACGTAGATCCATCTCTCCATTCCGGTATATTAATATTTCTCTCAGGTAGGCCATGAAGGAGTAGTCTAGTGGCTTCATACATAATCATTTGGGCTTAAATATAGCTCCTCCGTCTACTCTTTCGTTAGTTCTATATCATTATTAACATCCTGTACTTATGAATTGATCAGATCTTCTCATCTTACTTCTTCTTCTTTGGTATCATTCACAGTAACTCATGAACGTTAGTTATAAAAATTATAATGTTTCTTTACTTCCAACTCTCGTGTACTTGTTCCTTTTTAAATAATTTTCTGAGTGCTTGTTTATATTTTCCAACTGTGTATTAAATTCTTTTAGTCCTGAAATATTATATTCGACATTCCCACGTGGAACAAACTGTTATATAACATCTATTTTACTCCCGACAATAATTTCCTACGTTTATTTCTGTAATTTTATCCAGTAACAATGATTATTATTCAATGTAATGTATTTATGTATTTATGCTGTTTAATCCCTCAGAAATACAAATTCTGGTCAGTATTGGAGGTTTTATACACGTTGGTGGGAAGAATCTACCTGAATACTTGTATGTGGAAACACTATATTATATATCCTCACACACACACCTACAATTACCTAATGGTTTCAACAGATGCATTAGTTGGCTCTATGAACACCATCTTAGACTGGTTAAGTGACTGAGTAACTAACTGACTGCTTGACTGACTGGCTAAATGCATCTCTGGAGGATTTTATTTTACACACCCCCGTCTTCCCCGACCCGCTCACTTCACTCTATAATATTTTAATACAAGAGAAGACTGTATTTATACTCACCATATCTTCATGTGTAAAAGATTAGAGAGAGAGAGAGAGAGAGAGAGAGAGAGAGAGAGAGAGAGAGAGAGAGAGAGAGAGAGAGAGAGAGAGAGAGAGAACTAGGTAAACAAAAACTAACAAGCTAAACGTCACTATCCAGAGTTCATGTTCACAATAGAGGCGGACGGACACACTATGCATGACAATGTACTGAAACACACAGTTGACTCCCGAGGCTGGTGGAGGGAGGGAGAGAGGGAGGGCAAGAGGGGGGGGGGAGAAAGGGAAGGAAGAAAAAGGGAAAGAGAGAAGGGGAGAAAGGGAGGGAAGAAAGAGGGAAAGAGAGAAGGGGAGAAAGTAGATGATTTTCCTGCCCTCAGATGGTTGTCATTTACATGTCTTTCAGCCCGACTCAGCCGCCGCCAGTGTTGACTCTGTACACTTATATTGCGACCATAGTGACGCCCCCTTCTTCATCCTCCCCTTTCCTCTTCCTCCCCTTCTCCTCCCTCTCATCCTTCCCCTCTATTCCCCTCCTTCATCCTCCTCCTCACTCATCTTCCCCTTCCTCCTTCTTCTTTCCCTCACTTATCCTTTACATACCTCATCCTCCCTCTCTCTCCCTCTCTCATCCTCTCCTCCTCTCCTCCCTCTTCCTCTCCCTCTCCCCCTCCCTCCTCACGCCACCTCAGAAGCCAACCCCCGGGACCTCCTCTTTGTGACAGACTCGCCACAAGTATTCTTTATACTGAGGGGCGTCTGTCCCTCGGGTGTTTCCCCAGTTAGTTAGACTGTTGTCCCCTCAGTAGCAGGAGAGCGGGGAGGGGCTAACTGTTGGCAGACCTGGAGAGTTGAGGGAGGGATGGAGATGGTGGAAGGTGTGGATGGAGGAGGGATAGAAGTAAATTGAGGGAGAGAGGGAAGGCTGAGGGAAGGAGTGTGGCCCGGAGATAATAAGTGCGAAATAGAAGTAGAAATTGAGAAGAAAACTTGGGAAAATCAAAATAAAGAGAGAGAGAGAGAGAGAGAGAGAGAGAGAGAGAGAGAGAGAGAGAGAGAGAGAGAGATATAAATAGGTTACCCGAACCCCCCCCCCCCCCCCCCCCACTCCTCATCCCATCACATTTTCGCCAGATTTAAGCCTGTGGTCAGCGTGTTCTGGACATGTTTCTGGAGTATGTCAATACCACAGGTTGATCCGCCGAGACTCTAACCCAACACGTTTCGGAAAAAAATAGAAAAGCCCACAAGGAATATCGTATGAAAACATCAGAGGAACCGTCTGAGAGAAAAAAAAAGTCTTAGGATATGTCAGAACGAGTCAGGAAAAGACTTACCAAAACAACGAAATAGAAAAAATAAATAAATATATAAAGTTGTACGGTATATATAGACAAACAAGCGTCAAGGATAACTGAACAACTAAATTTATATAAACTGGTAGGGTCATGCATTTTGGCACTGTGTATGAAACGATATATATATGTAAAGCCCTTTGAAAATTATTTCCATTTATTTTTTCCCCCGGATACAAAAAAAAAAAAAACCCAGCACAAAATAGCAAAATGCAAACACAAGTGACTGCCTCGGTACCACACAGACACACACACACACACTCACACACACACAGACACACACACACACTCACATTGGTCGTGTTGTTATTTTGGTTCAGATAATCTCTTTTATTTCTCTCTTAGTTATCTATTTTATTTATTTATTGTTATATCTATCGTTATAGTTTATTGTCCCCAAAGTTTTTCTCAGTAGTATTTTTCTCTTCCTCTTTTTTTCCGTTTGTTTGTTTGTAAAAAAAAAAATGGCAAACAAAATTATACGAATTGCATAAAATAATAATAATATGACCCAAGACCATGCTGGATCATATTCTCAGTGAGTCGTAATCCTGATGGAACCATGATCATATTTGTTAAGTTAGGTTAGGTTAGGTTAGGTTAGGTTAGGTTAGGTTAGGTTAGGTTAGGTTAGGTTTTAGTTATTTGACCTCATTATCCTCTCTACAGAAGTTCAATATTGTCATTGTATTTTCTAAATGCTTAAAAAACATCAATTTACGGTTATTGTATATGATGATGTCTTTCTAACTCTAGTTTTTGTCTTCTCACTTCTCCCACTGCTGTATTGAATGGATGGAAGAGGTACAGAAACCTTACTAAAAGGAGGAGATAATGGTAAGTGTGAATAACGCAAGAGAAGTAAAAAGGGGAAAGAGAGAAAAAGAGAATTAGTCAAGATAATAAATAGAAACACACACACACACACACACACACACACACACACACACACACACACACACACCTTATATTCACATCCTAAATCTACCTGCACATACTCATAATATAAAGTGAAACATTTAATATCCGTCATTGACTTAAACAACTCTTCAAATCAATTTCCTGTGTCTACTAAGTAGGTTGGCCATCAGGTACGTTTATATTCAACAATGTTACGCTCGAGATCACTCCATCATACACGGTATTTCCACTCTAATAAAAACAGAAGAAAAAAAACGCAATAGAGTGAAACGCGAACTACTACCAAGAAAAGCCTTTAATAGAGTTCATTAAGCATCATTGCGGACACGATAACACGGTAAAGGTATTGACAATGAGTTCCATCAGCAGGAATAGAGAGAGAGAGAGAGAGAGTAATCGACGAAGACCCGTGTGTGAGTTCTCCTGTAGTCTGTCTCCGAGAACACTGAAGGTATTGCTCTCACTGCATCACTCTCTGAAGCCCAATGGAGATATTGTTCATAGTGCATCTCATTCTTAAGACCTATGGAGATATTGTCTTCGCTGCATCACTCTCATGAGACCTTTGAAGACTGCAACAGGCTTTAAAGATACAGTATATTCCCCACTGCCGTAGACTTTGAAGACGTTGTCCTCATTACCATTGCCACGGTTTCCTTCTTATGATCCTACAGAGATATTTAAAGAAATGGAACGAGTCTGTGGTACAATGGATACACGCAGTCACTATTTCTTTCCTCTTTCCTCTAATGATATTTACAGCTGGGTGTGTGTGTGTGTGTGTGTGTGTGTGTGTGTGTGTGTGTGTGTGTGTGTGTGTGTGTGTGTGTGTGTGTGTGTGTGTGTGTGTGTGATAAAAATAATAATAATAATAATAATAAAAATAATAAACGGTTTATTAATAGAGTTGCAGCCGGTGGCTGAAAATATACAAACTTACATGTGATTTAGACATAATGATATGCGTTAAATACATTTACAGGGCTGTACAGTACATAAATCAGGAGTTGTTTATTATTTTAACACTAGATGGCATGGTGCTGTTCTTATATTTATCAGTGCGGGCTCTTATGGGCTGAATTTTGTTGTAGTGGCGGACTGCGCGAGGTGTGTGCGTGTGTTTGTGTGTAATTCTATCTCTCTCTCCTGGTTAGTGAAGCTTTAATTACGTCAGTCCCAGTTAGGACCAGACATTAAATTACTAATTATTCTCATTCGATTCTTAATTAAAAAAAAATATTCAGACTTCATTGTCGCTAATAGAATATCGCGCCAATTTACATACAATACATTTGCATTGGCGTGCAACACGGTATATAATAACGAGGCAATATACAGTAGATGGGATGGTAACGAAGACTACACTGAAACTTCGCGTGATGCTTGTGGGTAATGCTCAAACGCGTATCAGTGTCATAAAGTTACTGTAGGTTAGGTTAGGTTAGGGTAGATTTGGTTTCGTTAAATTGGATAAGGTTAGGTTAGGTTGTCTACTTAAGACGTAAAGTGACCGAAACTGGTAATAAGTTTTATAGAAGTGTTTGTATTTCACTTTGATTTTGACTGACTGACTGACTGACTGACTGACTGACTGACTGCCTGCATTACTCGCTGACAGAAAAGGCTAACATAACACTTTTGTTCACTATATTCGTCTCCCTTAACAAGCCTCGCCGTGTGAAGACCATGAACACCACGGTCACTTCCACTCTCTTCTCTTATTATCTGTACAAGAGAAAATGGTATTGTTCTTCCAGCCGCTACTGCTTACTAACGTCTTAATCTGTTTTTCGCTTTCTTTCTGTAAGTTTTAAGTTTCATGGACAATAAATTTTGTTATTTCTCCGAAGTTGTACAGCTTAAAGGATAGTGTCAAGTGAAGTCTTAGATATTTAATGTTCGTATCCTATGAGTTGAGAAAAATGAATATAAATTGATTACAACAGGTCGATGGATCCGACCAAGGTATGTACTGTATCTATCTATCTATCTATCTATCTATATATATATATTTTCTTCACTTTAAGATACAAGATGCGCCATTATAGAAAGTGGGGCGGAAGAGGTAAGCTAGAGACGAGGACTGTTGTGGCCCAGTGTAACATAACACACTCTTATTCGGTAAAACACAGCACGACCATTGTGAACCTTTAGTGCTATACGTACACTGTTATGACACCTGGATATTTACTGTGTATTTCAAGCGGTAATATTATGTTGCTGGGGAAAATTTCCTTTTATGAAATACACATACACACACACGTGTACATCCTCACACACACACACACACACACACACACACACACACACACACACACACACACACATTTTCTACATCCATCCATACATACATACATACATACATACATACATACATACATACATACATACATACACACACACACACACACATACATACATACATACATACATACATACATACATACATATAACTGGCACAAAAACAAATCTATAAATAGACTTAATGAAAGATTAACGAAAGTAAAATATACAGTTCGATATACTGTATATATACTGTATACTGTACATAGATGCAAAGACAAACAGACAGAAAAAAATGGACAAAGAGACAGAAAAAATGGACAAAGAGACAGAAAAAAATGGACAAAGAGACAGAAAAAAATGGACAAAGAGACAGGAAAAAAATGGACAAAGAGACAGGTTGTACAAGTAAAATCATCAAATGGAATACCATATCCAACCCAACATTACCCCGCCCCCTCCCCCCCCCCCCACACACACAAGCAAGTGTTCCAAGGAGGATCATTATAATCGCAGGCGCGTATTTATAAACTTAATCCTTCGTGAAACTGCACAAAACTATATGCAACGAACTCCCTTCTCAAACACTCGGGTCCATAAGAGTTGACGGAGAGAGAGAGAGAGAGAGAGAGAGAGAGAGAGAGAGAGAGAGAGAGAGAGAGAGAGAGATTAAAGTGAAGAGAGATAAAGAAAAAAGTACTTAAGTCAAATCCACTCTACCTCACCTTCCTTCTTTCTCACTCTACCTCACCTTCCTACCTCTCACTCTACCTCACCTTCCTACCTCTCACTCTACCTCACCTTCCTACCTCTCACTCTACCTCACCTTCCTACCTCTCACTCTACCTCACCTTCCTACCTCTCACTCTACCTCACCTTCCTACCTCTCACTCTACCTCACCTTCCTACCTCTCACTCTACCTCACCTTCCTACCTCTCACTCTACCTCACCTTCCTACCTCTAACTCTACCTCACCTTCCTACCTCTCACTCTACCTCACCTTCCTACCTCACACCTCACCTTCCTACCTCTCACTCTACCTCACCTTCCTACCTCTCACTCTACCTCACCTTCCTACCTCTCACTCTACCTCACCTTCCTACCTCTAACTCTACCTCACCTTCCCATCAACCGCTAGCTCCTCCAATCAACAATATTCATCATCATTATAACTTGAAGTGTGACACAATTCTCAGCTCAACTGTGTCATGTGAGAGTTATGAAACACACACACACACACACACACACACACACACACACACACACACACACACAAAGATACATTTCTCCCTTGTTATATTTTGAATTAGTTTCTATATATCGTCGTATTACAAATGTTCGTCTCTTATGAGTTGAGAAAACTAAATATAAATGGATACAAAATGTTGATGGATACGACCAAAGTAGTTATACCTGATAATTTTAGTTAGATTCGACCATGGTAGTTAGACTTGATCATGGTATTTAGACCTAACTATGGTAGTTAGATTCGTCCTTGGTAGATAAACTCGACCATGGTAGTTTGACCCGACCATGGTAGTTTAATCTGACCATGGTAATTTGACCCGACCATGGTAGTTTGACCTGATCATGGTAGTTTGACCTTCGGTTTATATCTTACTTATACGACAATTGTACACACTAGAGGCGACGACGTGTGTGTGTGTGTGTATGTGTGTGTGTGTGTGTGTGTGTGTGTGTGTGTGTGTGTGTATGTGTGTGTGTGTGTGTGTGTGTGTGTGTGTGTGTGTGTGTGTGTGTGTGTGTTAGCTCAACAGAGGGACGTTGACAAACTTCACCTGGGACTCGCAAACACCGAGTGATTTGCTGTTCTATTATTTACTATGGTTGGAGAGTTCTAGTAACCTCTCTCTCTCTCTCTCTCTCTCTCTCTCTCTCTATGTTTATATATACAAATACTGACGTTTATCCTCGGGCGTAAACTGACAAGTCTCACCCTTTTTTTCCCCCCTTATCATAACCAAGCAGTTCAGTAAGTAATTGTATCAGACAAGATGTGTCGCTGCCTACCATTAACGCTTCACACCAATTAACTTCGCTTCATTCCCGGCTCAAAATTGCTTCATGTCAGCGCAGGTCATGACTTAAGACGAGGCACTGTGTGACCTCCATCATTAAGGTGCCTTGTTCTACCCACCCAACGCCCTGCTGCAAGATTGAGAGCTCGCGTGTCTGTCTGTCTGTCTGTCTGTCTGTCTGTCTGTCTGTCTGTTGTATCGTTGTGCCTTAAGAAGAAAAACACATCTGATATGTATTTATTTTCGTTCTTTTGTGTATCTTAATTATGCTAATGCTGTTTTTCGTCTTTTGTTATGGGAAGAGAGAGAGAGAGAGAGAGAGAGAGAGAGAGAGAGAGAGAGAGAGAGAGTACTTGCAACAGCTTGAGGAAGAACAGACTCATCATAGCTTCCGTAATCTATCACGTACTCTGCTGGTTACTTACAATATCTACTTATAATACACTTTACTAGCCTCTTCATTGATACGAGTACATATACTTATAATATCACTTTGCTAGTTTGTCCTCTATCTGAATCTCTACTTACAAAAACTATACTGTCTTTCCTTTCACAATTTTTACTTAAAACACTTTACAAATCCCCCCCCTCCCCTCTCCTCCCTTCTAAATTTTTCACAGTAGAGTTTACTTAGAAATAACTTTAGAAAAATTAATGAAACTACTTTACGAAGGCTTCAGTGGTATAGGAGTTAATGAAATGCTGTTCTTTTTGTAAATAATTTGTAGTACAGTGGCCATATTTCATTATGTCTGTCTGTCTCCAATTACCTTATTTCAATTTTCCAGTTTTCTGTCTTAAAAATAAACTTCTCGATTCGTAATTATCATCACCTTAATATCGTTTTTCGTCTTCTACTCACAGAGGTAGAAAAAGAAAAAGAGAAAAAATAGAGAAGAAAAATAAAACCAACCCAACGAAAAATAAAAAAAATAAAATGTTTACATATCAAAAAACACATACAAAAACATTACATCATTTGAGAAAATATTTAAAACACGTTAAAAATGACTAAATCTCGCATCATACAAACACAAAAAAAAATAGTACAGTATAAGCAAAAAAAAAAAAAATATCAACACAGCTCATTATTGGGTAGAGGGGGGGAGGGGATACTTAAATAATTACTTTCACCATAATGCTCAGATTTTTTTCAAGACTTTCGATAACAAAATCATAATAATGCTTCTTTCCTCCTCGTGTACAAATTGTCAACATTACTAGGAAGAGGGAGGGGAGGAGGAGGTTGTTTTGGAGTAAATTGCTGAAAAATATGATAAACAGGAATCGTGTAATGACTGTTGACTGGGGTTAGTGAGTGGTGAGTGGGGAGTGGAGTTAGTGACTGGTGAGTAGGGTTAGTGAGTGGTGAGTGGGTTTAGTGACTGGTGAGTGGGGTTAGTGACTGTGGAGTGGGGTTAGTGAGTGGTGAGTGGGTTTAGTGACTGGTGAGTGAGGTTAGTGATAATAGGGAAGTGAAACGAAAAAAAATATTACATATATAAATATTATCCCTATCTGTCTATCTATCTATCTAATACTCTAATGAACGAAATACCACCGAGAAAGAACGAATTAATAAGAAATATAGCGAACGTAATTCAATATTCCTCTCCAGTGTAATGTACTGTATTTAGATTATTATAAACAACTATTAATAACTGTGAACAATAGCTCTCGTAATCATTCAAAAGATATAGTAATATATGGATTTTTTTTTCGTTTTTATTCAACATGATGAAAGTGTTGTTAACCATCATGCCTTCAGGATATAATTACCATTTAACATGTGGAAATAGATTCAGTGAGAGATGTTAACATTTCCAATTAACAATGAAAGGTGTCTTTTAAACATTGCTCTCAGTATCATAATCATCATGAAGAGATGTTACATAGCGTTTTGAAATTATGTTGAACATCTTTTCATATACAGTTTGGTTACGGTGAATCATTGTGAAATTGTCAGGATTAAAAGAAGAGAACAAAAAAATATTACTTATAAAGGAAGTTTTATTTCATACGTTTATTTTAATTAAGTTTTTTTTATATATTAACATGTGGTATTTAATTTTGCGAGCTTAAACATGTGTGGTGACAAGACCGTCGGGATATGGCAATCAGCGTTTGATCAAGTTGGCCTCTTGTTCAAGTGAGAAATCCAAGGCGACAAGAGCTGATACACTGAGTAATTACTGAACTGAGTATGTGTTGAAGCTTATGACACAAATGTTGGAAGTTGTGATGTGAAGTGTTGAAGCTTATGATGCGAATGTTGGAGCTTATGATGCGAATGTTGGAAGTTGTGATGCGAGTGTTTTAGCTCATGAAGTTGGAGCTTATGATGTGAATGTTGGATGTTGTGATGTGAGGTGTTGAAGCTTATGACGCGAGTGTTGGAAGTTGTGATGTGAGGTGTTGAAGCTTATGATGCGAATGTTGGAGCTTATGATGCGAGTGTTGAAAGTTGTGATGTGAGGTGTTAAGCTTATGGTGAGAATATTAGAAGTTCTGATGTGAAATGTTGGAGCTTTCGATGCGAATGTTGGAAGTTGTGATGCGAATGTTGAAGGTTGTGAAGTGAAGTGATGAAGCTTATGACGCGGATGTTGAAGCTTATGATGCGAATGTTGAAGGTTGTGAAGTGAAGTGATGAAGTTTATGACGCGAATGTTGAAGCTTATGATGCGAATGTTGAAGGTTGTGATGTGAGATGTTGAAGCTTATGATGCGAATGTTGAAGGTTGTGATGTGAGATGTTGAAGCTTATGATGCGAATGTTGAAGGCTGTGATGTGAGATGTCGAAGCTTATGGTGCGAATGTTGAAGGTTGTGATGTGAGATGTTGAAGCTTATGATGCGAATGTTGAAGGTTGTGATGTGAGATGTTGAAGCTTATGATGCGAATGTTGAAGGCTGTGATGTGAGATGTCGAAGCTTATGGTGCGAATGTTGGAGGTTGTGATGTGAGATGTTGAAGCTTATGATGCGAATGTCGGAAGTTGTGATGTGAGATGTTGAAGCTTATGATGCGAATGTCGGAAGCTGTGATGTGAGATGTTGAAGCTTATGATGCGAATGTCGGAAGTTGTGATGTGAAATGTTGAAGCTTATGATGCGAATGTCCGAAGTTGTGATGTGAGATGTTGAAGCTTATGATGCGAATGTTGAAAGTTGTGATGTGAGATGTTGAAGCTTATGGTGCGAATGTTGGAGGTTGTGATGTGAGATGTTGAAGCTTATGATGCGAATGTCGGAAGTTGTGATGTGAGATGTTGAAGCTTATGATGCGAATGTTGGAGGTTGTGATGCGAATGTTAAAGTTCAGGACAATAATGCTGGAGATCATAATGCGAAAATTCAAAATCATGATGCGAATGTTGTGGTGAAAGAGGTGAATGTTGTTAGTCTTAATCAAGTGAATGTTGAAAATTATAATGACTTAGATGAATATTGAACATCAAGGTGAGTAAGGTAAGGTAGTTATAGCTATGCTGAATAAGATACGATTCAGGATAAATAATGAGATTTTTGGGGGTAAATAAGATGCTTTGATGGTTAGATATATGATGAATGAAATGTATAATGTAATTCATGAAAGGCACATGCAGTTCGGCCATGAGTTCAAAGTTACAGTAGAAGTTTGTTGTCTTGTCTTGAGCTAAACATTTCACTTACCATTATGAAGTGTTGCCAGACAACGAAGGAGCCTTAATACACTCACTGACTCACTCTAAGTGTTGCCAATTGATGCAGTTTCGTCATTTGCGGTAAAACATGGCTGAATTATAATATGTTCTGACTTCCACAACTCTCTCTATCTCTCTCTATATATATATAATTATAAGTAAACTTGTTGCTTTATCAGCTAGACACGGTATAATTATCTTTAGTGTATATCCACTTCATAAAGTAATGACCAACTTATCACCATGACACTAATTCACAGTGCTTCAGAAAGCATTGTTGACATGACATGTAGATACGGGAAAAAGCACGCGTCTCTCGACTTGGCTGAAGGAACGGAGTGCACTCTTTCTCCTTTCCTTGGCGGGGAGTGGAGGTGGTAGTCACTAGTTCCCGAGCAGCAGCGTGGAGCAGCGCGGGTATTCCATGGCTGTGTTCACGGTGGTGCAGTGGTCGCGCACCCAGGAAGGCCCGAGCAACACTGGCCCGCTGTGTTCCCCTCGCCATAGATAAAACTACCCCACGCGTGCGCACCCGAGGCCACGACGATTTCGAAAGACGTCGGGAGGAAGGTGGCTGGAATAGACGTTGGGAAAGTAATACTGAAATGAATCTTGACAGTTAAGAGAGATGAGAGAGAACTGGAGGACTTGGCGTCCGGAAGAACCTGAAGACAAGAGAGAGAAAGAGTGCAAGAGAAAGACAAAAAGAGGGAGAAGACTCGCTCAAGATTATCGAGTGTGGGAGGGGGTTAGGCAAGGAGCCTCAAAGACGCTGGAAATCTCGTCGAGGAAAAAACAAAAATACGAAACTTAGAAAGCAAAACAAGAAGGACAAAATTATTCCCCCGGGGAACCGAGACCAGCCATGAGGAAGTTTACAAGAGAAGGAAACGGAAGAAATCTAACTGAAGGAAGGAGACTCTGGCAGGAGGAAAGAGCGGGAGAGTGTTGGCTTTTGCAATTTAGATTGTGAACGTAGCTGGCAGAGGTAATCAGGTGAATTGCTCCAGGCTGAGTTGAGCAGCGCCAGGTATTGTGTCGCTAACCTGCTACAGCTAGCCACTCTCACTGCCAGGGCTCTCTTATTCGCAAAAGACCAGATTTCGCAAAAAACTTATTCCAGATTTTAATGTCTCGTTACCTCGCTCACTTATTCAGTCTCTCACCTACAGGTTTCAAATTCACGACAGACCAGATTACTTTTAAGAGTTCTGGATTATAATTTCTCGTTACTCTGCTCACTCATTCAACCTTCCAACCTTCCTATTCACCAACTAGAAATAATTTATATATCAGTTTTAAGACGTAGCCAAGCTTTGCCATCCTAATCTCAACACGGACTATACAAAACAACAGATCTCACCGTCTTACTAACCTGAAGCCTCTCCCACTCCCAGCACCAGAGCTTTCGTATTCGTAAACAAAAGTGTCATATTTTATGAAGAAGACGGTAAGAAGGACATGAATTTAAACCTTCTCGATTTTTTTTAAACCCTTGTGTACGATGTCTTGATGTTGTGAGTACAATATCATCGTACTCAAGGGAATAAATGTTCGTACTCAAAGGATTACGTTATACTCAGAGGATTAAGTTATCTCAATCAGTGAATAAATTCATTATATCTAGAGAGTTTATACCTTATTTAAGCGGTTAAAATTTACTTGAAGAAATAAATTGCAACTTAAGACCTATTGAACGGTCCTTATCCCGCCATGGCAATTGAAGTATCTGATTCAACAACAACAGCAGCAATATATCAAAACCTGTATTGTACACAGGTTCGAAACCCGACACCCAGAGGTGAAATTATTTTACAACAACAACTATATATAAAGTTAATTAAAATACATATCAGTCGTATTCTTGATTTCTAAATGTCTCTAGTGAACCACGCTTAGTAAGGCTGACACCTAAAGTGACTTAGCGTTGGTTACTGGCTGCATTAACTTGCTCGTGAAACAAAACATGAACTCATTAAGTTACAGAGAAGAAACTGTTGCTAGAGTTGAAAGGTTAGGTTAGGTTAGGTTAGACCCAACGATGACAATTTAATTTTCTCCTTCACTCGGTGTTTCAAGATTATTTCCTCAAAAGTTAAACTCAATGGAGAACCGATTGGATTTTTTTCAGTGTCAAACTAATGCTCACGTAGAGGTTATCCTGTAACTTACTCTCACTTACTGTAGTTATATGACAACATGATATATTAATACAGCTTCTACAGTAAATACTTTATGTTCCATCGTTTCACCAACTACCAATACTGTCCATCACCTTTGAGTCTCTTTATTATTGGCTGCAGGTGTTGGTGAAAAGAATAAATGATTGCGTGTGAATAGTGGTGGTGGGTGTTGAGAGGTTACCACACACACACACACACACACAGCAGGGAGACTCCGCTAGCAACAGGTGTTTCTGATTTGCGTTAACGCTAGCGGTATTGTTCGATAACTTAGATGAGGAGGGGGTGATGGGGAGGTGGGGGGTGAGGTGGGGGTTGTGGGACGAGGAGAGGTGAGGGGGAGATGAGGGGTTGCAAGACGAAAAGGTGGGGGAAAGCTGAGGACATGTTGATGAATGGGGAATAATAATAATAATAATAATAATAATAATAAAGAGAAAAACAACAAAATATACAGTTATTTCCCGGTGATCAAAATCTACACAGAGTTGAAAGATTTTTCTAATTGGCGAAATACTTGACAAACCACAAAAGAATGACGAATTAAAGTCATCTACATAACTCCAGTATTCACCAGGTCACACACTCATACCTACCTGTACATAATGGCCAGGTAGGTAATTGGATACATACTCTTTGAGGTTTGTCTCTTGTGTTTAAGGTCAATAGGACTCAGATGTTTAGAGTTTGTTGACGCATTTTTTGTTTTTTTTTTCATAAATTTCATACCACATCCGAAAAAAATTATTCGGTATAGTGAATGATTCTTAAAAAGCAGTAAATTTGAAGGTTTTGATTTGTTATTTATTTTTCTAAGTTTCATTAGGTTAAGCCTAGCCGATCAAAATATAGGAGGACAAGATATTCAACTTCAAAAATATTTAAATGTAAAGTATATTGTATCGTAACGAAAACATCAGTTGGAATAGGACTTAAAACATTGCTTTAGGTGATATCAAGGCCAATTTACAACGACTATTAGTAATATCTGAGATCTCATTGGCTGAGCATTACATACAAACAACAACAACAAATTAAAAGAAAGACTTACTTTTTCCCAGAGCCACGTTATAGACTTTACTAAAACTAGCTCAACATTAATTAACTTAACATCATGTTGAGCTTGGGAAAAAATAAACAGAATTTCTTGTTTAAAAATTACAACAGAAGCCTTCCCCTCTCTAGCAACAGGAGCCACGATAATCTATCTTGCACGGGGCAAACAATTAGTTCCAACCCAACCAATTAGTACAGTCGGTTGTAAATTCGTTTAAACACGGTAAATTAGAGATGGAGTCTTGTAAACCGACGACCAACACGGCTTTCAGTTCTCAGGGAAAGGTAAAGACAATGCGTCATATACCAAGAATCAATTTACGCTTGTTACATATTTTCGACATACCTTGAGAGATCTGATTGGGTGTAGGATGTTGTCTGTAGTGAGGTGGATGGTCAGGAGGTATAGAATAGAACGGAATTATCGTGATGTGGAGGCCTGGCTTGGATTATTTGGAGGTAGAAGACTGCCTGGAATTATCGTGATGTGGAGGCCTGGCTTGGATTATTTGGAGGTAGAAGACTGCCTGGAATTATCGTGATGTGGAGGCCTGGCTTGGGTTATTTGGAGGTAGAAGACTTCCTGGAATTATCGTGATGTGGAGGCCTGGCTTGGATTATTTGGAGGTAGAGAACTGCCTGGAATTATCGTGACGTAAGAGTTCGATCAATTACGAGGAATAAAAAAAAATATAATTAAACATTAATTATCAAATCTTCGAAACTCCAGATAATTTCAACTTCCCAAAACAATTATATATTAAAAAAAAAAAGATCAAACACTATTGTAATGTAGAATCAGCTCATGTTTCTATATCATTGTAAATCTTCATTGTGAAAAGACGACCGTGCAAACTACTGGGTGGATGTTGATGTAGTAACCGGTTAAAGATACCAAGTTTGTGACCCGACATGGAACACTAACCTCTGAAGTTGTTATAATAGGCTAAAACAAACACCATTGACAAAACATCCATATTTGATCATTATACATGTGTGCATATTAACAATTAGCGTGTGTGTGTGTGTGTGTATGTGTGTGTGTTTACAGGAGGGGAGTAAACAACAGTTCTAAATATTCTGTTGAAGTATTATTATCGACAATGGTAATAGCATATTGCATATCAATTGTTATCAGTGATATCTGTTGTCATGTTAACAATATTATTTGTTGTGAAGTACAATATATGTGATTTTATAATATACTGTATATGATATTACTGACAATGGTTTTGGTGCTTATATTAATGTTCGTAAAATATATGTATGTATGTATGTATGTATGTATGTATGTATGTATGTATGTATGTATGTATGTATGTATGTATGTATCATTATTATTAGTAGTAGTAGTAGCAGTTGTAATAGTAATAACAATTGTCAACATAAATAAATATCCAAGAGCTCAACTTTAACAAAAACAAGGGTGAAAACATTACAATAACAAGAAGTTTTGTTTCCACCTCCCACACTCAATATCCATCAATATTTCTCCTCTGTTCTTTAACGTTATATATAACCAATAGAATAACAGGTTCCTCGCTAGCTTAACGCCCTTAGCTGCTGCCCTGTTTTAATTATTCAACGTTCTTTTTTCTATCCCTGGAGCTGAGATATTCTTGACGCAATGAACTTGGTAATTAAACGACACGGAAATGTACTGTATATAGTCGAGCAATGAGGAGGAACATAGAGCATTAGTTGGTGATGCAGGATAAAAGAGAGAGAGAGAGAGAGAGAGAGAGAGAGAGAGAGAGAGAGAGAGAGAGAGAGAGAGTCAATAGATAATGGAGTGAATAAATATGAATGGAGATGGGAAGAGAAATATACAGAGAGGACAGGGAATATGAAACAGTAAGGAGTGCAGAGGAGGACAACGATAGTGTAGGATGATAAGAGATAGAGAAACAGTTAGAGATGCATAGATACATAGAAAGATAATAACGTTACATCAATGGCAATTTATATTCAGAGATATAAGTACATAATGTGTGTGTGTGTGTGTGTGTGTGTGTGTGTGTGTGTGTGTGTGTGTGTGTGTGTGTGTGTGTTCTGTATCTGACAATCAAGTTATATTTCTCTCTCTCTCTCTCTCTCTCTCTCTCTCTCTCTCTCTCTCTCTCTCTCTCAAATAGACACAGAGAATACACACATAACCCCGACACAGGAGACATGATGAACGTCAATGTACACGTAGCTCCAGGATGTCAGTGTTCAGTGGTAGGATGAAGCGCTTAGTCTCGGGAGATAAACAAGTATTTTTGGCTTTTGTGTAGAGGATTAACGTTGACTGATAGGGGAAAGAAGGGATGAAAACTTACTATGTGGACTGAGAAGGTATATAGCGTAGAGAGAGTATAAGAGAGAGAAACATGTTGATAGACAGAATTATTGATAAACATGACAGAATAGACTAGACTCGTAAAGAGATAATAATATTTATACTCGGTGGGCTCTTTCTACCCCGTGAGTATGATTCTAACTTCTTATATATTGGGTCAATAGTGAAGTTCAGCGTATGGCATTTAAGTAAAAAATAATAGCAAGAAAATTGATAGTATTTGTAGTATCAGCATTTTAAGAGGGTAAAAGTCACTGTAATTAAAGGGTTAAATTCGTCGTACTCAAGGGGTTAGGATTCTTATTCGTTAATGAAGGGGTAAATTTATTGTATCCAGGGGAGGTCGGCATCGTACACAAGGGGTGAAAGGCGAGCAATGTTGAAACAGCTTACACTCCAGGGTCGGGTGTATCATCTTAAACCCAATTTAATGAAGGAAAGCTGGTTCTCGACACTAATAGCACTTTGCTCACTGTAACTGGCTCATAAAATGCAATTTATACGCCATAACGCAACGGAAGTAGCTGGTGGCACCTCCATGATTCACATAGAACACTTGAATATGTGTATGCCAAAGGTCTAAGATCTCCTTAAGGTATCTTGTAACAGGTCTGAGATATATTCAACTCCTGTGCCAAGGATGTTCACGAATTCTTCTACTGGCTGATTATTTCTTTTTGTGTTACATTATTATTATTATTATTATTATTATTATTATTATTATTATTATTATTATTATTATTATGAAATGCAATCATGAATACAGTAATACGTTGTGGTGGTATGTAGTCCTAATTATAATGAGGTATAATTTAGCCATGTACTAGTGTAACATAGCCTAATGACCCTATAATTATAATGATATTGAGAAATTAGACTGTGTAAAATTTCCACCTTAATTAATTAACACATAGATGTTAAAATATTTAACTCGTATATATAAACATATTCACTAGTTTAATTCCCAGTTTTCTAAGTGTGGATCATAAAGGAGCTTAATAATATAGCATCTTTTTCCACCTCCACCTTCACTGGCAACACCCCCACCCCCTCTACAGCAGGTCATGTAGAAGGGGTGGGGGGGTGGGGTGGGGGGGGTGCCGTCTGGTCTTGGTAATGTCCAACAGTTACGAAATAATAAAGAAAATGAGAAATAAACTGATTTTTGTTCTGTCAGACAAGACTCGAGATTCTCAGCTTCACCCACACCTCCAGCGATCACCACCACCACTTCCCCCCTCACCACCCACTCACTTCCTCCACTACTACCACTCACCACACTACTACTCATTCACCACCACCAACACCACCACCACCATCACCACCACCGCACCAACCTCCACCCGCTAACCCCCCCCCCCCTCACCACCACCACCACCACCACCACCACCAAGGTTTTCATCCTCCTATTGTATTCTATTTCCTGCAAAGATTTCTATTCTATTTCCTCTCCAACTTCCCATTTAATTTCCTCTTCAATTCCTAATTTTACTTCACTCTCAAGTTATATTCAATTCTCCCCCTTTAACATTTCTATATATTTTTCCTTCCAATTTTCTATATATTCCCTCCTTTCAACCTCCTATCTTATTTCTCTTTCGAATTTCTATTTTACTTTCCTTTCAAATATTTCCCTAATTTCCATATTTATTATTACTCTTTCCACCTTTATTATATTCACCGTAATATCGTTTTTTTTTTTATTTCATCTCATATCCCTTCCAATAAATGTACTAAATTATCCATCATAGTTATAATTCCAATTTCATTTATCATTAATATTATGTAACCTATAATAACTCAGCCTTAATATTTATCTATGTTTCTTATCAAATAAAAACCCCAGGCTATTAAATTTCCAACTTTTTTTTTTTTTTTTTTTTTTTTTTTTTTTTTTTTCATGGCAAAATGTTGGATTCACTAAAGGAGATATTATTATTTTTTTTTATACAACGAGTAATTTCCGCCAAGAAAATATCCCTTTCAGCGCTATAAAAGCTTACAGAACAATTATATCGGACTTAATTGGTGTGTTCGTATGATCTACCAGATTAATGGCTTCGTGAGATTCAGTATTTCCCGTGGGGTTCTGTGAATGTCTGTTTGTCTATGTGTGTCCGTGTATGTCTGAATACGTGTGTTTGGTTCTGGGTGTGTGTATGTGTGTGTGTGTGTGTGTGTGGCTGTGTCTGTTTGTGTTTGTGTACAGTATGTGTGTCTGTGTAAAGGTATCTCTGTGTATATCTGAATGTGTGTGTGTGTCTGGTTTTGGGTATGTATGTGTGTGTGTGTGTGTGTGTGTGTGTGTGTCTGGCTCTGTGTCTGGCTCTGTGTCTGGCTCTGTGTCTGTGTGTAACGACCCTTAGAGGTTTTGTAATAACGATTAATTGCTCTTACTCCAGTCCCAGTTCATCAGGTCAAGTTAATTCCTATCATAAAAACATCAGTAAATTAAACTATGTATAAATAAGAGTAATGGTAAACACAGTAAATAAACACAACAGATAAACACAAATAAATCTTGAGAATACCCCAACACACACACACACACACACACACACACACACACACACACACACACACACAATGGCGCAACTACATCTGGTACCCGCACAACTTAACACTTGGCCAAGGACGAGGGTTAATTATGTCATTTATGTTACAATTGCTTGCTCATTCCCACCATTAACATGATATCCGCATCACCCCGACACCTGCTGACTTCACCATTACTTTCTTTCCTCATCATCACCACATCACTATAACAACAACCACAGCGACAACTAACAACAACCAACAACAAAACAAATAACTGCAACAACAACAACCACAACAACAAAAATAACCACAACTACTACAACAAAATCAACCACAAGCATAACCACACACACACACACACACACACACACACACACACACACACACACACGGCCCCCCCCCCCTAACACTACCGTAAAGGACACAGCAGATAGGAGTCATTGACGCTCTATTTGATAATCTTTATTAAAACTATAACTAAACAGGAAATGCTTGCAACAGGTAGAACTGCTGCCGACAGACTTATCATTATCACTCATACATAATATTGATAATTTGATGCTCATGTAAAAAAGGATAAATTACATCCGTTATTTATTGGGTCATGAAAGTCACCCTGTCATAAGAGGACACCATATTGAGGCCCTAGTCCGTCACCCTATCACCCCTAGATAACGAGAGAGTTGCTAAAAAAAATATATATATACATAGAATCGGTCAGACCTGTAGCGCAGGTTGGGAATACCAGCCCAATATGCGGTAACCTCATTCAATGCATAATTTGTGTTGTCTCCTACGTATTTATATATATTTTTTTGATAAATACCGCTTTGTAACTGGACAAATAACTACTTTACCCTCTACCATCCCTCTAGCCCTGAACACCATCCTCATCCCCCATGATCTTACACCCCCACACACATCAGCCCCCGTCATCCCCCGGCGCTCCTCTCCTCCTCACTCGTGAATGCCTTGGATTCATGAGTCAACACTCTCGGGGTACACACCTCACAGAGACGGTGGATTGACATCGCTGGGTGTACTAGTCGGAAATGTCCCCAACTGTACCTCTCTATGCTACTGACAGACTCTGCTGACTATGAGAAAGTAAAGAGTACTGTATTAATAGCCTATGAATTAGTGCCTGAATTCTATACGACGAAATTTCGCAATGCTTATAAGAGAAAACAACAGAACTATTGTGAATTTGCCAGGGAAGAGGCAGATCTATTTGAATGTTGGTGTGAAAGTGAAACGGTGATGAATGATTATGGTAAAGTTTGCCATTTATTCCTTGTAGAAAAGTTGAAGCGATGTGTGCCTGATAAGTTAAGGTTATATTTAAATTAAAATACAGTGAAGGAACTAGATGCAGCAATCCGTAAGTCTGAGGACTACTGTGTATAGTTGTTGTTTGTTATTGTTTTTTAGGCTAACGGTAATAGGCTGCAGCTCATTGGCCCAAACATAATGTTCGATTAGTATTGATATATCGCAAATAAGTCCGTATATAACTGTTAAAGATTCCCAGTACTGGCTGACGTTAGTGCTGAATTTAATGTATGTAAAGATACAACTGCTCAAAAACATAAACTTTTAAAATATGAGCATAAAATAAAAAGTTTGAAATAAAGAATATTTATTGTCGAATTCAAACAAATTCAAGCTTTCGGAGAACACTTTGGCTACAACTTCTTTTTTTCACTAATTATTATGTTATATGAAGACAAATGCCACCAAACATGTAAAGCAACTGATAATAATGGCCATTTATAAAGAGCAGAATCAAGTATGAACATCACATCCAGTAATAAAACTATTTAGGGACATTAAAGATGATGCTATACATTATTTATTATAACTGTGAACAACTGAACATTCTGGACCAGCCTCAACCTCCACACCCAGCTCACTGACACAGGAAACAATGCATTAAGGAAATACCAATACTCATAACAATGTGTATCTCTCTCTCTCTCTCTCTCTCTCTCTCTCTCTCTCTCTCTCTCTCTCTCTCTCTCTCTCTCTTTCTCTTTCTCTCTCTCTATGTATTTCTATGCCTTTCTTTGTGTGTCTGTAATCATGCTGACGTACCCCCCCCCCCTCCTTGCCCGTTCTTCTATGTGGTAGCTGACGAAGATTGTGGTGAGGCGTCAGGAGGAGAGGGATATACGTACTTATGGGCAGGAATGTTCAAACAGATTTTTATTTTATCTTTTTTTTTTAATATTTACTTAACGGAGGAGGAGGAGGATATGTCTTAAATCTATCCAATGGAAAATTTTAATTCATACATTTTAGATATGTATATATGTCTTATTTTCATTTATGAATTATAATTAAAAAATAATTAGAAATTCTCCCATAACAGAAAAAAAGTCTTTCGTCAGGATACAATTTCATATAAGCGTTTCAGCAATCTCCATTAAAAGCTCTTTTTAGCTGACAACTTTTTAATTACTTCCTCGACGCACACGTTCATTTCAGGAAACTTTCGACTCTCTGAGCCTCTAATGTTGTGAGACTATGACACACGTAGCGCCATCACAACGACATCATAAACAGCGGGACACACAGGCAGGGATAATATAACAACACTGGTTATTGGTCATTTTAATCTGGACTGTTTTGAAGGCCACACCTTTGTATACAGCGAGGTGACAAACACACCTTTCATAATTATGACAAGATGCACCTCCTGTGTGGCGACGTAAAGTACATACCGGTATTTTTTTTCTATTGTGAGAATAATATCTCATGATAAAAAGACGCACCTTCGTATTATATTTAAGACTATAATTAGAAAAGTATAGTTGTTTTATGATTAGGTAGACGCATATTTAGTTATTTAGTAGAAAGAAACCTTGATTTTTTTGTACTGTTAATAGATAGTTGTGTTCTTAAAGTCGCTTAAAGTCAAATACATGTCTGGTGAACGTACTTGAGTGAGAAATGTTGCGTCGAGCTCAGATTGTAATGTAAGACAACACACAAAGATCCCGTCAATTAGCCCAAAGTTTGTGGAATACGATATGAGACGTAAAGAAAAACACGAGGGCCGAAGAATGTCAAACATCATGCCAACTGAGGAATGAGTGGCAAGAAACCTATTATAAAACACTCAACGAAACGCTTTTATAAAATAAAAGAGCTGGTGTTGATATTTTTAATCTGGTTGTGTGACTGATAGATACGAAGAGGCTATGGAATTATCGCCTGTCGTATTTCAGCTCCAATTGACACTCTAAAGGTTACTTTACAACATTATCTAGACGCAATAAATGATATTTAGAAATTTTTCCAATGGTAATTTATACATAGAAGTGAATGTCACTACAGAGAGAGAGAGAGAGAGAGAGAGAGAGAGAGAGAGAGAGAGAGAGAGAGAGAGATAAACAAACGAGAGACGAAAATAAACATGTAAAACAAGGACACAGAGAGTTACTAACAAGAACACATTAAGACAGACGTATTATGAAAATAAACCTGAAATTCTGAAATACGAAAACCAAGAAAAAAAAACATTACACGAAAGCCTTGCTTGTGGGTAATGTGTATTTCATTACATTTCATATATTTTCCAAATCATTTATCCCGCTTTGAAATCTATTTAGATACTGAGATAGAAATTATTGACACGTCTACACCCTAAAATATATATTTCATCCCTGGAGAGAAAAAAAAATATATACCCTTCAGACGTAGATGAAGTGTTAGGGTCTAAGTCTCTCTCTCTCTCTCTCTCTCTCTCTCTCTCTCTCTCTCTCTCTCTCTCGCGATGCTTAAAAAATTATTACTTTGCCAGACGTACATGAGACCTTTATTAAAACTTATGTCAAGGAACTGTCGGTAAGAGTGTAGCGTCGTCGGCGTGTCAAGGGGAACACGACTGAGGTGAGGTGAAGGTGTAGGAGGAGGAGGAGGAGGAGGAGGAGGAGGAAGAGGAAGAGGGTGATGGGTTTGGGTGGAGGAGGAAGAAGAGGGTGATGGGTTTGGGTGGAGGAGGAAGAAGAGGGTGGTGGGTTTGGGTGGAGGAGGAGGAAGAGGGTGGTGGGTTTGGGTGGAGGAGGAGGAGGAAGAGGGTGATGGGTTTGGGTGGTGGAGGAGGAGGAAGAGGGTGGTGGGTTTGGGTGGAGGAGGAGGAGGGTGGTAGCTTTAAATGGAGGGTGGGTAGAGGGTGTATGATGGGGCGGATGAAGGTCGTGGGTGTGGGGAGGTTGAGTGCTGGGAGAGGAAGAGGGTCGTGGGATGAAGAGGAGGAAGAGGTTGGGGAGGGAGGGATAGGAAGGGGTGTCATGATGAGTGTTGGGAAGTGAGAGTGAAGCAGCGTCAGGTGAGTGCTAGCGGGAGCTCCTCTGAGTGCCTTGTGTGATGCGAAGATTATAACATTTGCGAAATAAAACCGCATCAGGTTTTTGTGGAGAGGCGTGCAGGCGTGGGTAAGTGCGTTGTGTGGTACGAACATGAAAATATTTCAGAGACAAAAGGATAAATATTTTCTATATTTTATTTTTATTTTTTTTACAAGTGGTACTTCTGGGAATCTTGACAGAGTTTGTAATAATGATACGATATAAACATATTTTATCTGCGTGTGTGTGTGTGTGTGTGTGTGTGTGTGTGTGTGTGTGTGTGTGTGTGTGTGTACTGGCAGGAAAACCAATGATCGGTAACACAGGGAAGAAGTTTATTAATTGTCGCCTAACCTAACCTAACCTCAATCAGTAGACTGCAAAAATTGCTCATATGCATAATGTGACCAATCATGAGTTGAGATGAGGTTAGGTCGGAGAGATTTTCACAATTGACTTAACTTCTCAACTTTAGTACAGGCCGCACATCGAACACGCGACGTATTTTTCAGAGACACTCAAGCTACACCACCCTCTACCACCTCTCGAAATGCTCCTCGGAAATAGACCTTATCGACTCTACTTTACCTTCCTTTTCTACTCTACTCATCTACCTTATCTACTATATTGTTATTCCTTATCTACTCTACTTTATCTAAATTATCTACTCTACTCATGTTAATATGAAGGTACTTAATTAGTTTAACCCCATAAATTTCTTTTCTGAGAGTAAGGTATATATCAGTCGAAAGTAGATTTGGTTGAACATCACCTTCTAGGTACTACTGAGCAGACTGATTTCGAATATATGGTCCACAATTCGATTTTGGGGTAATTAGTGGTTGTAATGATGTCCGAAAATTTTAATGAAATTTTTCAATGCTAACTACTCGCCAATTATAGGCTATGGCAACCCTAGGGACCCTCCCAGGGGCGGCCGCGCCCCCAGGAGCCCTCCTTGGAGTGGCGGCGACGCCAAAGGCCCTGCCAGGGGCGGTGGCGTCTCCAGAGGCACTTCCAGAGGCATAGGTGCCTCCAGGAGCTCTCCCAGGGACGGCCCTCGCCCCCGAGAGCCCTCCCAGGGGCGGCAGCATCCCCGGGGCCCTCACAAGGGCAGCGGCGTTGCCAGGGGCCCTCATTAGAGGTGGTGACGACCCACGGGGCCCTTCCAAAGGTGGAGGCGTCCCCAAGGGCCCTTCCCTGGGTAGCGATACCTCCAAGGGCACTCCGAGGGGCGGCGCCGCCCCCTGGGGCTCTCGTTAGGGGTAGCGGCGACCTCAGGGGCCCACATATGGCCGGCGGCACACGCAGGTGCCCTCCACGGGACCGCGGGAGCCCTCCAAGCGGCGGCGCAACCCCAGGAGCACCTCCCAAGGGCACCGATGCCTCCAGGATCCCTCCCAAGGGCGGCGGCAACCCCAGGGACCCTCCCAGATGTAAAGGCTCCCCTAGGAGCTCTCACAGGGGTAGACATACCCCCAAGCGCCCTCAAAGGGGCGAAGTCGCCCCAAGGAACCCTCCCAGGGGCAGCAGATACACTCACAGCGGAGGCGGCGCCCCCAAGGTCCCTCCCAGAGGCGACGGTGCCCCAGGGGCCCTCCAAAGGGGTTGCTGGCGGCGGCAGGAGCCCTACCAGTGCCGGAGGTGCCCTCAGAGGCCCACCTATTTGTTACGGCGCCTCCAGGGGCCCCCATAGGTGGCAGCGCCCCCAAGGGACCTGACAGGGGCGGTGGCGTCCCAAGGGGCCCTCCTTAGGGGTGGCGGCGATTTCAGTTGGCCCTGCCAGAGGCGTTGGGGGCTCCAGGAGCATTCCAGGGGCGGAGACGCCCCTAGGGGCTCTTGCAGAGGGGGTGGCGATCACAGGGGCCCTCCCAAGGGCGTTGGCGCCCCCAGGGGCCTTCCCAGATGCAAAGGCGCCCCTAGGGACCCTTAAAGGATCGGTGGCGCCCGCAGGGGCCCTTCCAGAGGCGGTGGCGCCCACACACACACATACACACACACGCACACACACACACACACACACATACACAAACAAACACACAAACGTCAACTGGATACTGCACTTAATAAATCCAGATCCTCGACAATGTAATATGAAGCATATCGAATTTCATTAATATTTTCCATTTGGAATATTAATTTGCGACACACAATATGTTGCGCCTCGGTTTTCAACACTGCATAATACCATCGTGAATTTCGGCCAGTAATTCACATGATTATGGGGACCTACACGAATTTATTGAGTTGCGACACACAATGTTTATTACCATGGATGTGCGTGCGTTGTACGTTCTGTCAATGTTATGTGCTATGATTCATGACACTGTTGTTTGGTTGACGATCTGTTCTAGAATTATGGGGCAGTGAGGGTCAGTAGAGAATGTGTGACCTGCAATATGTATGTATATGTGTGTACATACATAAATGCTAAAATGATATACATATAACCAGATATAACCAGTTGAGAGAGAGAGAGAGAGAGAGAGAGGAGAGAGAGAGAGAGAGAGAGATCAAGGAAATATCGAACTCTGTTATTCTTGTGTGAAAGACCTCTGAACATATTAGTTACTAATAAAAAACTAAAACTAAATAAAACATACAGTAAAATGCCTCATGATGTCTTTAGTTCACTAGGTATATGAAAAGTCTCGGGCATGAAGCTTCTCCATGTATGATTTGGTGGGATCTAGAAGTTAAAGGTCAGGTGCAGTGCTTGTGACCGAAATAACTGGGTTATCTCTCTCTCTCTCTCTCTCTCTCTCTCTCTCTCTCTCTCTCTCTCTCTCTCTCTCTCTCTCTCTAGTTCTACCTGAGTAACAGTATTAGCTGTAGTTATTCATCACATGTCGCTGCCCTAAAGCCATAACCGAGTACATTAACGCATTATTGTCCCAAATTTATGTGTTACTGATATTAACGCCTCGTTAATCTTATTATTGGAGAATAAACTCGTGAATTTAATGCTCGATGCACCGAGGAAGAGCCATTTATATGAGTGTCATAATTAATGTGATATATAGGGGGTGAACATTCTCCATCTGGGCTTATGTTTTTGTTGTAGTTGTTATGTCATTATGGGAGAAAACGTTGACTGATGTTAGGGTATTATAGAGTCTTACCCCCTCCTTCTTCCGCTTCCTCTCGTTACCCTTAGAGCTAAAAAAGAAGAGAAAAATTTTTCCTTTTTTTTGAAGTAAAGGTGATTTTATTTATATATTCTTAATTTATTTTTCTTCTGCTTTATTAATTTTGATTAGGTATTTTTTCTAGCTGGTAAGTTTCTTAAAATGACAAACCTTATTACCACCAGCAGAATCAGGGTTTTATATATAAACTGGAAAAATGAAAGACGCTAAATATTAAGATTTTCTATCGATAGTATTCCATTATTATTATTATTATTATTATTATTATTATTATCATTATTATTATTATTACTATTATTATTATTATTATTACATGTTCTTAATGATCAGTAATCGTGTCTATACAGAACTACAGTTAAATCCTTTTGCATGTATATCCACAGTATTATTTTCGCTCTCGAGGAAGATTTACGATCCAGTTTAAATATCAGGGTTAATACGTACTTGGAGACTTGAGAAACTGTAGTAGTTTAATCCAGCATTGTACTCCAGAGGGTAAGGAGTCATACCTGGTGGAAAAAATAGTCGTCTCTCATTACACAGATAAATGGGTGAGTTAATTAGTGACACCAACAAAGGATATGTCAAGGTAAGTTTATTGTGGGAGAGACTTTATCATGGCCACACCTTGAAGGGTTAACGAGTGTCCTCAGCCAGCGTTAAGAGGGCACTTACTCCAGTCTTAATGACACACACACACACACACACACACACACACACACACACACACACACACACACACACACACACACACACACACACACACACACACACACACACACACACACACACACACACACACACCTAACGCAAACTCCGATGGAAGTGGTGTATATGCATTAAGCAAAGTGTCTTGGAAGATGTATTATGACAAAACATTACTTAATATCTGGCGTCGCCGCAGCATAACAGTAGATAATGTTTACAACAATCTCAAAGAAATTACTTGGGTTTAGAAAAGCTTTCAGGTGATGACCTTTGTATATTTCCCTTGGGATAAACCCGAGAACAATTGAAAACTCATATAACATTGACTTTTTTTTTTGTAATATCCTTTATGAAAAACAAAAACAAAACATTATGTGTCCCTATAACATATAGCGCTCTATGTAAGACTATATCTCCATCCTCTTCTATGTAACACTCCTTTAAGAAATACACCTGGTTACCACAATACCAAAATAATTCATTTTTACAAGGATTCTCTCTGAGGCTGGAGAGAGAAAGACTCCACTTTAGTGCAGTACTCTTTAATATTAAGCACCAGACCGATACAGCTAAATCCAATAGTCATTCTTTCTCGACGTTATCTGCCCAGGGGAGGGGAGGGAACCGAGGCATTTAATGGGCTTTTAAAGAAGAGAGAACACCAGTCAAAATCAGTGTTTGTAAACGGATATTAAGGCGACTGACTATTGATTTTCCCCTCTACCAGTAATTAAACAGAAGCATTGACACACAACTCTTCCCCCCTCGAGTGTGTGTGTGTGTGTGTGTGTGTGTGTGTGTGTGTGTGTGTGTGTGTGTGTGTGTGTGTGTGTGTGTGTGTGTGTGTGTGCGTGCGTGCGCGATAGAATTTATAAGTGAGTTATAATTAGGTATTAAATAGATTTTTTTTCGTCAGCAAGTGAGTGAATGCGTGAGGGAGTGACACTACCTATCAGTGGGTGAGGGAGGGAGTGACACTATTTACCTATCAATGAGTGAGTGAGTGACGCTTTTTATCTGTGTTATAGGAAGGGCTTATAAGGACAGGCCAGCCAATATCCTGTGTATGAACTACCGTCCTTGTGAACTGCTCTGTCTTAACAAACCAAGCTACCCTCACACTGGTTACACATTGAGCTCTGCCCCCTTGCCGGTGTTTTGCACTATATAAAGAGAACAGACTGGCTTACCCGGCAGTCTCTACCAGAATTTCACATCACCCAGAGGCCAGACGTGTGGAGGCCTTACAGGGGTCGCTTGTGAACTCGTGTGTTGTGGACCTCAGCAGTTAACTGAGTATTAACACAGATCGCTACAGAACCTTAAGCATTGTACAGAGTTGTGAATCATTATTTCTAGTCTGGTATCACACTAATTATGTTGGGCCTTACTCCTATGTGGTGTTGTGTTTAATGTTGAGTTTTGGCTCCAATTTTATGTCGGGTGTTGTACCTCTGTCACTGACTCGCTTACGTTTAGTTATATTTACCGAGTTAAGATGTAAAGTTCATAGCCATTCTTGGGTTACGGTTTGTTAGTTCATAAATCATTGTTTGTTAAGCTAATAATAAGTACTTTTAAATTTATCTTTCTTGATTTGCCCTCTGGGTGTTATGATAACTTACTCTGATGCTGCCACGATAATCTGGACTAATCTGAATCAGCACCCAACTAAATTGGTTGGTCAATCCTTTACATCGTTAAGTCTAATGCTCAACTTAAAGCATTTTACGGAACAAGTCAACAGAACTAGTTTGGTTTTATATGACATGACTTTGGGTATTTGGTATTATTTTAATGAAATCAATTCCTAAACGAACTTGGCTTTAAAGTAACTTCACAAATGACTCTAGGCCGCATCATCTAATTGGGGGCCAGACCTGTCGATGTTTCCAGATTAATTTCAATAAAGGAAAACATTGCACTTTGTTTCTTAGTAGATTTATTAAAGCAACATTGTTTTAGTGAACCATTCGTGTTAATAAGCCAAACAGGTTGTTACAGTGTAGTTCCTCCTTGTTTGTATTACTAAAGTGTTTAGATTGTTAAAAATAGTTTATGGATCATAAAACAATTAATGATACTTTGTACCATAATGTGTAGTTGTTATGACCGTATTCCTGCCAAAGCGTCACTTTGTCAACTCACTTAACGTAACTGAAACAACTGAAGCAGGTTCTTATTTTGCATAGTGTCCATCTGCATAAACCTAGCAATAGACTCATTCCATCGAATCACTTGCTGCAGCAGTATATTCGTAACTGATGTTACCAGAGGGACTGTAGTGTAGCTGACGGCAAAAGTAGTGATCCCTCCCCCCCCCCTTGATTGCCTCTCAGTACCAAGTATCCACCTGACTCTTGAATAGGTAAGTCTCTCTAATAGTTTTGAGTGCTTAGGAGTTTTTGAAGTTACTGGAAGGTCGAGTACGTTTCTCTAATAGCCCGTTCCTCCATTAACTGAGCTTTTATACTATCATGAGAAAACTTTGTGCACCTAGACCTATATTATACCATTTCATTGAAGACGTTGGGCTTCAACTACCTAGTTTAATTAATTGAAATTTAAATCCTACATTACCACTGTCAGTTACCTCGTCTGTGTCGTCTTTATTTTCTCCTACCAACTAGTCCCTCTGTTATGTTGTCATGTCGTGGCCATAAACTGTACTGAGGGAAGATAAACCAAAAGTAACCAGTAAACAAGACATTGGGACCTGATCCAATGGTAATCTTCCTTTGATCAACACGCTGTGAAATCCGTAACTCAGATAGGTCAGTCTTTAACGTGTGAATTTCATGGCTTTCATCATGATTCAGTCTCCAGGTATTTATCGATAGTCCCTTTGTCAGCAAATTAGAGGATAGTCCTATTACAAAAATTAACTGGCGTAGCATTGCTCATAATTACAGCATAAAATACCTACCCACTCTAACTTGAGGAAAGGTCAGGTTAAGGATGTCGTGATTAAGGATCTTATTAAACAAAATGTCCTTCCTGAGGATGACTTCAGCCTCCTTTCCCCTTCAGTGGATTTAGATTTTGACTAGGAAGTTGATGAAATTGGAGAGGAAGGAGAAGCAACCACTAGTGCGAGTCAGTTCCTCATTATAACTCATTTTATGGAGGTCTGGGACTGAGAGTTGCTCATGGAGGGTGGTCTTAGTAGGTCTGGGTGTCTTAAGATGCATCTCCGCTTATTCCGGAACTGTAAATAATTATTCTCAATCGAGTGTCAGGAAGCTTTTGTTCTACTCAAACAGCTCCTGTCTAATGGCCCTGTGTTGAGATCCCGAGGTTTCTCTAAGCCGTTTATAGTGCACGTAGTTGTGTCTGGTGAGGGCCTAAGTCTCGGTCCTCTGGCGTCCTGCATCCCGTGTGCTACCACTGGGCCAAGTTGTTCCCTTATTAACGCTCCCACTGTGGTTTATACAGATCACAACCCCTTGATCTCCTGGCAGACTCCCACTACACACTCTATATCATCCGTTCCTGGCTGACCCCTTCCTCTTCCACCTTCATCCATTCAACCACATTTACCACAACTACTATCGCTATCATAAATACTACCACTACCTCTACCACCAATATTATGATAACTACTACTACTGACACTACCAATACTAAAACCAATACTAAAACTACTACCATTACCGCTATAAAAAAAAATATTTCTATTACCACTACCATAGATACAACCACTACTACTAAGACAGTCTTTACCACTACTACCATAAGTACTACCACAACTATATTGCTCCTCCCATCACTATTATAAATACTACTACTACTGTTACTACTACCACAACCACTTTGACTGCTACTGAACGCCACCACTAGTTCTGCTACTGCCATTACTAACCACTATTGCATCTATTACAATTACAGCCAACACTACTACTACCCCCACCATAAGGGCTACCACTATCAATATCTACCATACTTAATACCATTACTACCACCATTTATATATAAAACATTACCGTGGGAAATATTACATACAAAAAGATGAATGAATGAAAGGAGATTTCTACACTAAAATATTCGTCACATTTGCCTACCATTCACGGGACTGGACTCAACAGATTGATATATGCAAGATCACGTGTGTCTAAGGCGGAGACACCTACCAGGGGAGGAGATTTAGCCCACAGTAAAATACGTGGTCTGTACTCCCCGACAATATCCACGCTGGTAATCCCTCCTCCTAAGGGACGCATCAAAATTGAAACCTTCGATGAACTGAGTGGAATTTTATAGGGAATCTAATGGAGACAGATCCTTAGGGAGGGAATAAGATCGGGGACGAATGTTGCCTCAATCATGGAGGAATGTTGGAGAACCCACAAGGAAGGAAGGAAGGAAGGAAGGAATGAAAGGAAGGAAGGAAGGAAGGATATGACAAGAGAGAGGGTAGTTGGATGCGGAGGCGGGTGGTGAAGGGGTAGATGGTGAGGTCGGGGTTGAGGGTGGGCTGTGAGGGTGGTGATGGCGAGGGTGGGCTGTGAGGGTGGTGATGGCGAAGGTGAGCTGTGAGGGTGGTTATGGTGAGGGTGGGCTGTCAGGGTGGTGAAGGTGGTGAGAGTGGACTGTGAGGATGGTGAAGATGGTGAGGGTGTGTGTGGTGAAGGGGAGGAAAAGAGTGGGTATGGAAAGGGGTAAAACTGAAGGCAAAGGAGAAATACAATATGGAAATGGCGAGGAGGATTGTGAGAAGGAGGAATATCAAAGACAGAGGAAGATGGAGAAGGCTGGAAGATTTGGTTTATTGTTTAATATATTGTTACCATCTGAACATCTTAATAATTAATGTGTTATTCCTTGGTATTCTAATTTACACCGTGAAATACAACTAGCAAATTTTACATGGGGGAATATATTGACACAATTCCCGTGGAAAATAAGGCTACAATTCCCGGGAAAAAATGCCCAAAATTCCAGGGAAAATTATACTAGAATTCCCGGAAATATAGGGCCAAAATTGCCAGGAAAATATTTAGCCACAATTCCTGGGGAAAACTGGGCCATAATTCCCGGGAAATAGGGTCACAATTCCAGTAAATAATAGGGCCACAATTCCCTGGAGAATAGATCCAGTGTTCCCGGGAAAATAGGGCCAAAATACCCTGGAAAAGAGGCCAAACTTCCTGGAAAAAATTTATATACATTTATAAAATTTATTCTTAAAATTTCCTACATTAATTATCTATAAGAGAAGATAAGAGAGAGTGTAGTAGGCGTAAGACCACCAGGTTCACTGTCAACAAACATCAAACGGGAGGCAGTGGAAGACGTACTGAGAACATTGTGTGTGTTGTGTGGTGGCGGGCCAAGAGGTCAGGTGCAGCGTCTTTGTTGATGTGGCGTCTTGGGAGGACCACACTGTCACTACAGAAGGTGGCCCACCTCTCATGGAGCAGCACCTGTGTGTGTGTGTGTGTAAGAGGGAATGGTTATTATTTGTAACTATCCAAAGTGAGAACGAGAAAGAAAGAGACCAAGAAAGAAAATAAGAGATTGACAAACAGACATATATATATATAGAGAGAGAGAGAGAGAGAGAGAGAGAGAGAGAGAGAGAGTGGGAAGTGAGAGAGAGAGAGAGAGAGAGTGGGAAGTGAGAGATAGAACCTTGTGTTGGTGACGTTAAAAGCTTTTTCAATATCATTAGTCCTCGAGGCTGAGTCTGACAACGGTACATACATGCGACTTTCTCCAAGACTTTTGTTGAAACTTCCCCACTGTTTTCTTCATTACTTTTTTTTTAACTGTTATATTCAGACTTTAATGTAATTTTACCTACATTATTTATAGACAAGGATAATATATTTTTTTTTTTTTTTACGATTCATATAGATATTCCTTAACGCGTCTTCTTATATATTAACTTAACGATTTTTAGGGTAACATATATTTTTCTTTCTTTCAACCTTTCCCCTAAAACATAACCCGATAAACGTGTTGGTCCACAGTATCGGCGGATCACGCCAATGGTAACATAACATACTCTGTAAACACGTGGAGAACATTATTGATCACAGGTTTAAATCTGGTGAAAGTAAGAAGAAAGGATAATGTATTTATTTGTGTTTATATTTTCTTTATTTTATTTTTATTTGCCTATTTATTTTCCTCCTTCTCTGTCTATTCTTTTCTTTGTGTCTTTATTTTCTTGTTAATATTTATCTCTTCTATTTACCCTTTTTAGCTATTTAATCTGTTTCTCTGTCTTTATCTCCTGTTTCCTCTCTGTCTTTCCCTTTATCTGTCTTTCTTTCCATTCCCCCTCTTTCCGTTCAACTCTTCCATCATCTCCCACTCTCACACATTTTCTCCCTCCTTCAACTCCCCCACAGTCCAGCACTCTCTCCCACAACTCTCTCACTCTCCAACACTCCCTCCCTCAATTTTATCACTCTCCAACACTCCCTCCCTCACTCCCACACTCAACTCTATTACCTGCCTGCCTTCCTCCCTCTCTCCCTCAATTTACTTCTATCCCTCCCCCCCCCCCCCCCATCCACACCTTCCACCATCTCCATCCCTCCCTCAACTCTCCCAGTCTGCCAACAGTTAGCCCCTCCCCGCCCTCCTGCTACTGAGGGGACAACAGTCTAACTAACTGGGGAAACACCCGAGGGACAGACGCCCCTCAGTACAAAGAATACTTGTGGCGAGTCTGTCACAAAGAGGAGGTCCCGGGGGTTGGCTTCTGAGGTGGCGTGAGGAGGGAGAGGGAGAGGGAGAGGGAGGAGAGGATGAGAGAGAGGGAGAGAGAGGGAGGATGAGGTATGTAAAGGATAAGTGAGGGAAAGAAGAAGGAGGAAAGGGAAGATGAGTGAGGCGGAGGATGAAGGAGGGGAATAGAGGGGAAGGATGAGAGGGAGGAGAAGGGGAGGAAGAGAGAGGGGGGGATGAAGGAGGGGGCGTCACTATGGTCGCACTATAAGTGTATAGAGTCAACACTGGCGGCGGCTGAGTCGGGCTGAAAGACACTTAAATGACAACCATCTGAGGGCAGGAAGATTATCTACTTTCTCCCCTTCTCTCTTTCCCTCTTTCTTCCCTCCCTTTCTCCCCTTCTCTCTTTCCCTCTTTCTTCCCTCCCTTTCTCCCCTTCTCTGTTTCCCTTTTTCTTCCCTCCCTTTCTCCCCGTCTCTCTTTCCCTCTTTCTTCCCTCCCTTTCTCCCCTTCTCTGTTTCCCTTTTTCTTCCCTCCCTTTCTCCCCTTCTCTGTTTCCCTTTTTCTTCCCTCCTTTTCTCCCCTTCTCTCTTTCCCTTTTTCTTCCCTCCCTTTCTTCCTTCCCTTCTCCCCCCCCCCCCTTGCCCTCCCTCTCTCCCTCCCTCCACCAGCCTCGGGAGTCAACTGTGTGTTTCAGTACATTGTCATGCATAGTGTGTCCGTCCGCCTCTATTGTGAACATGAACTCTGGATAGTGACGTTTAGCTTGTTAGTTTTTGTTTACCTCTCTCTAATCTGTTTAAACTGTGGATAGGTATCTGGCTTTCCTTGAATGAGTGGCAGCGGTCGAACGGAGTGTCGGCAACCATGGCCCCCTTGTGTCTCAGAGGCCTGTATACTTAAACAACAATATATACATTATATATCTAAACTGTATGGTTGTATTTATATAAACTCTGGGTAGTGTATATATACAATAATGCATTGTATGTCGTTCAACAAAAGGGAAGCTGAACATATGCCTGGTGGATAATGAACATGTTTACATATTTACATTTGTTTTCCCTACATTTATGCATCTGAATAAATGTTGGATACAAAACTCATTAAACAGTGGTTAATTTAGTGGAATAAATTTACTCTAAACATAGTAAGATAAATACATTATAATGCATAGTTTTTCTGAACACGAGAGAATGTGGGAATATGCCATATAATTAAGTAAGGTATTAACTTTTTTAATACATGATCATATATACACTGTGTCAGGATATATAATACTGCATAGAGTTTCCACATACAAGTGTTAAGGTAGATTCTCACCACCAGCGTGTGTAAGAATCTCAGTTATTGACCAGAATTTGTATATCATAGCGATTAATAAGAATAAATATATTACACTGGGCTTTTTACAATCACTGGAACAAACTCAGAAACTAGTGGGGGGTAAAATGGATGCCAAAGAATAAAATAAATTAACACGGCAGGAAAAAATAAACAAATACTCAGAAAATACTAAGAACGAGGACTCAAGGAAGAATACTATTAGAAAGATAAATATTTTTTTTATTAATAAGATTCAAGAATACAGTAAAGTGAATGATGCAAAACGAAGAGAGGTAAAAAAAATATACTTAAATATTCAGAAGAACGTTAATAATATAAATCTCACGAAAAGTTACACGAAAGAGCTATACTTAAACCAAGAAGCCACTAGACAACTTCCCCATGTCCTAACTGAGGTGGATCTACGTGTTCGAGATACACTGTTGGAATACTGGGTAACATGGGTTCGATCCCTCCTTCATCGTCTCCTTCACCCACGACGAAGGCATCAAGAAAAGTATTTATTTATCATTCACAGCAATGGCGAAGTGGATCTCATTCTGATCTTATTACCAGAGTACAATAGTTCGATCCCTCACAAACACCTCAAATACTCATTATTATCACCTTAAGATATCTATGGAAATCCTCGGAAATTATTCAAAATCGATAACAAAAGCCAAACGTAGAAAACAAAAAAAAGCTATCGATTGGTCACTATTTATGGACGGAGGAAACAAACGACACAGCTACGGAAGCTTTTGTTGTAACATATAAAAAAAAGTTGTTGATGCTGGTTTAACAGTACAAAGTGAAAATATCCCGACGAGAGCACAGCAGTAGTGTGGAGGGTGAGGGTGAGTAGTGTGGAGGGTGAGGGTGTGGAGGGTGAGGGTGAGTAGTGTGGAGGGTGAGGTGAGTAGTGTGGAGGGTGAGGTGAGTAGTGTGGATGGTGAGGTTGAGTAGTGTGTTTGTGTTTGGACTGTGTATTATTGTATGTGAGTGTGTTTGTGTTTGCTTGGAGTATTCGTGTTTGTGTTGGGAATGTTTGGATTGTGTGTGCATATAAGGAGTATTTAATGTTTGTGTTTTTGTTTTGAGTGTTTATTCCTGTGTGTGTGTGTGTGTGTGTGTGTGTGTGTGTGTGTGTGTGTGTGTGTGTGTGTGTGTGTGTGTGTCATATGCGTGAATTATCGTGAGGATCTTTGTTTCATCTTTAGTCCAATTTAAAAGACAAAATTTTATCTCCCTTCTTCATTCTTCATCTTATTATTTCCTCTGTTTCCTATCTCTCGCTTTTTTTTTACCTACACTTAGTATCTCTTACACCTCCTCTCTTTCTCTCTGTCATTCTCCCTCTTACTCCTTCTTCCTCTCACTCCATCTATCTACCTCTCCTTCTATCTATCTATCTCGTTACCTGCTTCACACCCTCCTGTAGGAAGTTTACGGTGTGTCGAGAATTTTGGCTGGCACCGACAAGGCACCTTCTGGGAGGATCATAACACCGAGGGCTTGTTGGAGGTCAGAGAGAGAGAGAGAGAGAGAGAGAGAGAGAGAGAGAGAGAGAGAGAGAGAGATGGATCGAGGAAGAGAAAAATTTAAGATATAAAGAAAATCAGAAATGAGGGAAGAAAATTTGTGTCTAAATTGCATTCAGGGACAAAAAAAATGTATGGGACGAGTTGAGTGTGTGTGTGTGTGTGTGTGTGTGTGTGTGTGTGTGTGTGTGTGTGTGAACTTTAGTTTCTTTATACTTGAGAGGAATAAATATTTTTCATTGACGTTCTCTCACTTGCCCTTTAGTTTCAAAATCCCCCTAAGTCTTTGTTATTCAAGGGTGAAATATGTGGTGATATAAATGATTGTTGGCACTGAGGTATTTGAGTTATATTTGCTGTGATATTATACTCAGAAGAAGTAAAATTGTTTTCAGATGTGTGTTATTTTATTTAGCGAATTTTCACACACAAAATTAAATGGCGTTCATATATGGGAGTTAATTGCGTTCAGATATTAGGGTTTTCTTCAACCCATTCATGGAAGGAAGTAAAATCAATATGAAAATGTTGGTTTCCTTCCAAAAGATTTCATATGTTGGCAGAAATCATTGGGAATTTTTCACCAAATAATAACAAAATACCTGGGTAAGTCAGGTATCCCTTGGACTTATAATTCCTTGCTGTTGCACCAAAATAGGAGAGGAATTTTATTTATGTCACCAGTATTGTAAGACCCGACGGGAATTCAGATCTCTAGAGCGTTCACCAGTAAGAAGCGAACGTGTGATATTTTTTATTCGAAAGCTTCTTATACGTTTTGGTGATTCAGAGTTGAGTGACTTTACATGACAGTTCACAATCCATACATGTGTCATCAAGTCATGTATGAAACTGTATTATTTATGTATATATTCTGATGTGTATGAATAGTTTCTATGATTTTACAACTAGAAGCAAGAAAATATTTGACCGACGAGACTACATAGCGAGACTTTACAGCAAAAGATCAAATTTCATATATTTTTCACAAACCAAAGCCGAACTATTTGATGATTGAGAAGTCACTTGGGTGTAGACCAACATATGCTATCAACATCAGTGACTTTACACCCAAAAGATGAACTATCCATGACTTTGGCAGGTTTTCCATAAGGAGTATTTTATATACGAGATGCCGCAGTTCATAGTGAGTTTATATCAAGTGAAAATATCCATTGATTCTGGACTTTATGCTTCATTTCTGAGTTGTGAGTTAAAATTCCTTTGACTCTCTCAAGGTTAAGAGAGAGAGTGTTTCTTACTCGTTAAGGAAACTTGAAGTAGGTGATAAGTGAGTTACACTTTCGCTGATTTCTTGCCCGAGAGCAGGGAAATATTTACTTATCTGATTCGGGAAAACTGATTGACCTTTTTTTTTAATCGTCTTTACTGATTGACTGACTCCTAGTTATATAGATCTGCTCGACTTACTTACCCCTTGATATTGATACGTTTATCACTATAATTACTCCTCGTTATTGAGAATTGTTCAACTGCGACACCACGACACACATTTTACCCCTGTTAGTCACTTTGGTGTGTTAGTAGTTAACAGTGGAAGTGAAAGTGGGTCCCATAGGCAGAACTTCCCGTTAGGTACAGCCTGGATACAGCACACTGTATACCAAGTCTTCCGTACACAAGGAGGCAACATGGCCGGTAATGCTCTCAACCGTCTTCGCTTCCTTAAGACGTAGACTTAGGTACCCATTTACAGCTGGGTGAACTGGGAGCTCCTGGGAACTGAAACACAAAAGAAGAAGTATTACGTCCTCTTGATCTCTTGAAACATAGAATTTCACTACAAAATAAGAGAAGGTGAAGCAAATGAAGAGGAACAACACACACACACACACACACACACACACACACACACACACACACACACACACACACACACACACACACTACTACTACTACTACTACTACTACTACTTTGCTGTCACTGGGAATCGAGTATAACGATCATCCAGCTATGATACAATGATATTAGTTATTAATGACATCACCTTCGTTGGTGAGCTCTCAGATGACTCGAGAGGCCGATACGGGACCGGCAGAGCCGTACACAGACGTTGCGCGTGTGGAGGGCCACATCTAGTGCGGGAGGGGCGGTGGCAGCGTCTTCCCGGCATTGTCGCTTGTCGTGTGGTACTCCATCAAGCGTTACGGTGTGGAGTGATCGTCTCCCAGGTCGATTTGACACTTTTTCAGGTTTGTTTAAGATTATCCCAATATATTTCCGTTGCCCACCATCACTACATTTACCATTCTTTAAGTGACTGAAGAGCAGCTGCTTTGGCGGTTTACTGTCGTTCATGCGGATACACGTACAGTATATATACATAAACACACACACTCACACACACTTAAACGCACACACACGCACACGCTCACTCACAAACACACGTATACACACTCACATACATACAGCAAACAGAACGCACTTATGCATGCAAAAACAGAGACGTTCATTCACAAAACTTTACCTACAAATAAAACACCACTTCCAACAATACAGGTTTCATAAATTTGGGGAACAAACTTTCTCACACTTACATTCCAACCACACACACACACACACACACACACACACACACACACACACACACACACACACACACACACACACACACACACACACACACACACACATACATTTGGTTAAACCTTTTTGTTTATTATTACTACACACAATTTGTTTTCTGCCATCACAACTATGAACGCAAGATTTACTTTAAATTGTCAAGTAGTTAAAGGACATTTGCATGCATTAAGTACACTTTTATTATGTGGACGCAGTAGAGTTCTGTCAAGTGTGGGGGATGTTGTTGTTGTTGTTGTTGTTGTTGTTTTTGCTGTTGTTTTTGTTGGTGGTGGTGGTTATGTAGTTGTTTTAAATGTTGCTTCTGGTGTAGTTATATATATAGTTGTTGTTGTTGTTGTTTTAGTGCTTCTTCATAGTATTATTATTATTGTTGTTGTTGAATTTTTATATCAAAACGTGACAAGATTCACTACACTACACATTATAATCTTCTGTGTAGTCTATGCTATAAAAAAAAACATAATGTCAATTATTATCATACATATATATATATAAACTGTTTCAATGCTTCTTGTCTTACATAACCCAGGTTCAATATACACAAAGACTGCCTTTAATAGCTGTTAGTAGAGATGAACATAAGCATATGGACCCCTATCGATTGATGTTTCACCCTCAATGCTTGACTTAATTGACCCCAAGAGAGAATTATTTGCCCGTCATGCTTTAAAACTCTTCAAATCAGCCGAATATTTAGGTATATATATATATATTAATTTTATAGATTTACATTGCGATAAAGGACGATATTTACCTCCAATTACGCGGGTATTTACGAGATATTAGCTTTCATATCGATTTATGGGGTAATAAACGAGTGAGCGATTGTTTTATGCTGTTTACAGACATCCTGGCGATAACACAGATGATGCCACGCTTGAAATATTTCCATGTGGTGTAGCTGAGTGTTGCCAGGTAAAAATTAAACCTTATTTCTCTACTATGACTCCTAATCATTATGTAACTATTTGGTGTTCAAAGTGTAAAGTCACCAGATTAAACGTGAGCATAATTTATTACTTATCATTAATAGTATTATAATAAATAGAATGTCTTTTATGAGCTGTAATCCCGCATTAGTATAAGTTAATTTCCTAATCTCTTTTTTTAACATTACCTGAGCTAAAGTTAGTTTTTATGATGTCTTAATTATATAATGAGTAAACTACAGAACAGGTGACTAATTAGATTTACTCATTTGTACCTTAAGTAGAAAACAGGTTATGTCGTAAGTAGTTTTTACGCATTTAATTAGCAGAATAATATTTAACATAAAACTTTTGAGACTCAGGTTCCTGGTTTGTAATTTTTTAAAAGAATTGAGTTGACGTTGAAGGTAATATATTAATGGAATATTTATAGAGGATTAAACTCTTAAATGCTGGAACACACATGTGCTAATTCTCCAGTTCATGTGAGTTTATTATTAGTGTTCATTCGATTACACATTTTTCTCTCTATTGACAAGGTAAATTTAGACCATTAGTGCTCTTTTATTCGATCTTTTTTTAATTGCTCTCTCTCTCTCTCTCTCTCTCTCTCTCTCTCTCTCTCTCTCTCTCTCTCTCTCTCTCTCTCTTCTTTAATGATCTTACGCCCAGAGTATTTACAAAACGTCAACTCTCCATAATAATAAGGATAACAAACCCTAACAATATATATATAACTACATACTTAAACTCTATTTTTCTTTCACGATGTATAATATATAACCCTAACAAGCGGTTTTTTTTTCTTCTTTTTCCTTTTCCAGCGAAATAAAATTTATGAAATGTTTTAGAAGCATTAAGCCGCCAGAGAGGTTGAAGGGATGACCTTTGACCTACCTAAGACGTGATTATATGGTTGGTGTCTTCCTTGAGTAGTAAGAAGTTAGTTTGGATAGTTTGGTTGAGATTCATCCAGAACTGTGCATAGACAGACAGACTGATACAAGGAGGTTAAGGTCAACTCTATATGTCACAGTAGCTATTAGTGGCAGGGGTATAAACACTTTATTATGTTGATTGTGGGATACTAGAAGGGCTAAGGTGAGTTAGTGAGGTGCACATAAGGTGAAAATACCTGATATATAGAGAGAATATTATGAAAAGAACTAAACGGAAATTCAGTCGGTCAGTCAGTCAGTCAGTTAGTCAGTCGGTCAATCAGTCGGTCAGTATATAATTTCAAAGAGCTAAATGACGTAATTTATCACTTTATTATTATTTATTGACCTCCTAAGTGCACTGCCATCGCATCAAGGGCTATGGTCATCGATTTCACAGGGGTAATTTATTGTACTCAGGGGAATAAGTTATCAAGTTATGTGGGGTTAAGTCATTATGCTAAGGGAGTTAAGTCATGATGTTAAGGGGGTTAAGTCATCGTGCTAAGGGAGTTAAGTCATGATGTTAAGGGGGTTAAGTCATCGTGCTAAAGGGAAACAATCTTCCTCAAGTACACTTATGACTATCTAGTTATCACAATTTTATGTTCTTCAAATATGGAATTGTAATAGGTGTCTTTGTCTCGAACTTTTATTTTGTTTTATAGCAAAGTATCGTTTCAGTAATAGTTCCCATTTATTGTATCACTGTTATCACGGGTTATAACTGTGTCACTGCGACCGACAATAAATAACTTGACTAACATCACCTGGGGCACACTGGTAGATTCTGAAATCCCCTGTTGATAAATTTATTTTCACTATGACGGCAAACGCTAACACATACGTAACTGGATCACTTTTACTTCGTTGAAAATTGAATGTACAAATGTTTGTACGTTAAGATTTTCTCATATATATGTGTGTGTAATTCTCTTATTCAGTTGGAGGAATAAATGATGTCTGAATTGCATTTATGTTCTTCTGGCATTCAATACTTTCTCTCATAAAAAGTTAATTAGACAAAGTACACACGTCAGGTAAGAATCTCAAGGACCTGTCCCTCTTTCCTTACGCTCAGTTGACCTCACGACAAAACTTACTATGCCGAAGATGTCGTAAAGATCTACAAAAATAATTTTTTTAACCCCTTCAGCAGTTTCTGCCTACTTAAATATGAAGAAAGAAATAATATGTTTAAAAAGTAGGGGGCAGTATTTGGTAGGTAGAGGGGGAGGGGGTCGGGAGGGGAGAGAAGGGGAGGGGAAGGGGAACAAGCGCCACCATGGAACACATATAGCTACAATGGGTGGGCAGAATACGCATGGTAAAATCGACGCTTTTGAAGGCATGATGCGTTCTGATTGGTCGTTTCTCCACCACTAACGTTCCTTCCACTACTTAGTTAGGTTAGCTTGTGTTAGGCTAGGTTAGGTTAGGTTAGGTTAGGTTAGGTTAGGTTAGGTAGGTAGGTAAATTTTGTATTTGCAAGAAACGCAAATCTAGTAAATAAAAATAACAGAAAAGGGAATAATAATAAATGGTAATTATATCAAAGAAGTATGAAAGGGAAATAAAAAAAAAAGGATATCAGATAATCAAAAGAGAGAGAATCAACAAGAATCAAAACAAAGAAAACATCGAAAAAAGAAAAAAAACAAAGAAATTAAATAAGTCAAGAAAACGCGGAAGTGAAACTAGAGAAACGGAACAAATAATAACAGAAGACAAAGGGAAAACAAAGCGGAAATAACCGAAGAAAAAGAATGACAATGATAAATCGCAAAAATTCTTCAAAGGATGTTTACTTGCACTCTGGTCCCAAACTTCAATAGCTTCTTATAATTTTATTCATGAGAGAGCAATGCTTGGAGACGCAATTCCGAATCTAGGTTTTACTCAGAGGAAGAGGAGACATGAATTGTTCTCGGGTCGACACACACACACACACACACATACACACACATACACACACATACACATACACATACAACAGACACGTACATACACACACACACACAATACAGATACACACACATACACACACACACACGATGAAAGCAGAATGGAGCAAATGTTTTGTTTGGGAGTAATGTTATGATGGCGAATGCAAGAGACTAGAAATATGTTCAGGAAGGGAAGGTGAGAGAGAGAGAGAGAGAGAGAGAGAGAGAGAGAGAGAGAGAGAGAGAGAGAGAGAGAGAGAGAGAGAGAGAGGAATCAGTTATTAGAAAGTAAGTAAAGATTTAGATGGATATATAAACAGACACAGATACAGACAGACAAGGGGCGGCTAGGTCAAAGAGTTATCAGTCGTTAAATATAGATTTTTTTTTACAAATGAACAACACCATAGAAGATAATAATAATAATAATAATAATAATAATAATAATAATATAAAATGATACTAACAACAGCAAGAATGATGTAAATAATGAAAAAAAAAATATATGAAAATAATGAATTATAAAGTAGAACACAAAATTAAGATGAGTAAAAAAAAAACGCTTATGTACACAACTGAGAACTAACGAAAGTTTTTTAGTTTAACAAAATTATTGACAAAGCTTGGAGTTACGGTTTGCTTATTCTGACTCACAAAACGAGTCTATTAATTTTGTAATATTTTTAATCCATCATATTAATCCTTGAGTTTCTTATGTTTTTTCAACTGGGTGACACACGGATTATTTATTACACACACATAGAGTATTCGTATACCTGTCTGAATCTGTTAAAATTGTCTGCTGTCTGTTGTAGATAAACTAAAGTCAACGGTACTTACCAACACTATAAGATGAAGCACCAAAAACTAAAACCTGCCCTGCCCTGCCCTGCCCTCCTCCTCCGACCACACACACACACACACAAACGACAAATATAATAATCCCATGAACAAACAACATAGTTTTCTACTTATTAAATCTAACCAAATGTGAAAACGTATGTGTGTTTTTGGGGAGTTAATTGTCAAATGTTTTATTTTTTTTATTGCCAAGTGTTTCGGAAATAACAAAATCATGTTTTTAGTATTTACTGGGTATGATGCTTATATATATATGAGAGAGTGTGTAAACTGTACTGATTAGATAGATAGATAAAGAGAGAGAGAGAGAGAGAGAGAGAGAGAGAGAGAGAGAGAGAGAGAGAGAGAGAGAGAGAGAGACCGACCCCTTATGATTTATATGAACTCTTGAAAAATTAAAGGTCTTATCATATATTGCATCGTAATATGATTTATCTTTTAATAAATAAGCAAGGCAACAATTTTTCAGGGCGTCCTTAGTACTTATACCATAAATTATATTCTCTCTTGAGACGTTATGTGAGGTCATGAATCACAGTTACAAAAAAACATACAAAAATAAAGGTTTATCCCACAGTAGATACATTATGATCAAATTTTCAAGTAAACACTTATTAGTGTCTTTATGTAAATTAATTAAAACAAATAAATAAATTTTTCATAAATTATTATATGGAAAAAAATTAATGTACCTATAATTCCCTATGAATCTTTAAATTAACAAATGAAGCATATGTTTACATCCTGTACACCTGGTGAGCTAATTAGCCTGCACTACAACACGGGTTTGGTCAACAAAAGCGAAATTTTATTGTTCCGATATATAATTTTTGTCACAGTAATGAAAGGTCATTTGGCTACATTAAAATGTTCAAAAATATTTACCACAGTAAAACAGAACTCAGTTTGTGAATGTTAATATGAATTATTTGGTTCACATTAGAGGTAAAATGCTTTATGTCTGATGGTTAAATTGAGGATGTACTGCTTGAATATTTCATTGGAGTATTATTTTTTCATAAACAATCTGTATACATATGTCTAAATATATACATATATACATACTTAAAGAGAGACAGAAGAATAGCATGGGAACTGAAGGAAAATGATAAAGAGCGAATACTGTGTGTGTGTAAAAGTGAGAGAGAGAGAGAGAGAGAGAGAGAGAGAGAGAGAGAGAGAGAGAGAGATTGAACCATTTACCACCATAACTGAAGTACTCTACTACGGGTCCTCCTCCAATAAGCGTCCAGTAATAAGTTTCCATCATAGATCAAAGAGACTCTCCAGGTACTGAAGATGGAACCAATATAAACAGTCCTCAGAAGACGTAGTAAGTATGTGTCTTGTTGACGGTAAAACTTGTTCACGAGAAACAACTCTACATTTACGACATTTCACACACATTACCAGTAACTTTGCCAGGAAAACACCGCAGCTAGTGAATTAATGACGAATAATACGGCCTGTTATCTTACCTAATCTGATTAAGAGATTATCATTACATAATCCCCCCCAAGAATAATTACCACGAAATTATCAAGTAAAAGCTACTACAATAATGAACACAGGTAATAGCCAGGATCATAAACTTAGTATACAGATATTAGCATTAAGTATCACAGAAGTAATTGGTAGGAAATTTATATATGTAATCGCATCGTGATTTTAGACTTGGAATTACGATTTAAATGGGAGGTTATAGATTCAGTTACCCAATGAATAAACAAATGAACAACGTATGTAGAGATTTTGGGATTAATAGTCAATATTATTATACTGTGTGACTATAGACGAAAGGATATACCTGTATTACTAAAGAGATTTAAACGTCTCCACTCCCCCACCTCACCCCACCCCACCCGCACCCCCACCCCCACCCCCACCCCCACCCCCACCCCCACCCCCACCCCACCCCACCCCACCCCACCCCACCCCACCCCACCCCACCCCACCCCACCCCACCGAAATAAAAAAAACAAAACAAAAAACACTGAAAGGAAATGATAAACAACACACACACATATATATTGTTCATGTCTGGTAAAATAAAGTTGGGAAATACTCAAATTCGGGAGAAAAACAATAATATTACGGTAAAAGCTGGCATTGGAAATCTTTAAGGAGGAGAATAACTTCGACATCTTTGGTGAAGGAGAGGGTGGTGAGGCGAGGGGAAAGTTGTGATGTTGGTGATGAGGGATTGTGATGATGGTGATGAGGGAGTGGGTGTTGGTGATGGTGTTGAGGGAGTATGTGTGTTGGTGATGGTGACATGATGAAGAATATATGTTATAGAAGACCAATATACCAATACGAAATCCCGCACACACACACACACACACACACACACACACACACACACACACACACACACACACACACACACACACACACACACACACACACACACTTGTCTCCCACTCCTTGCACGCCCCCACGCCTTGTTTTTCATCAAGAGGACACTTCTCAATACATGGCCTTTTTAACACTAGAGAAGATCTGGTGTTATTAAGACCAGAATAGAGCGTCGGTGAATCGTGTGTGACTGAAAGAGAAGGAAGGTGAGATGTCTGACCTTTTCCCTGGTCAACTAATCGGTACGTAACCCCCCCCCCTCCCCCCACCTCTCTCTCTCTCTCTCTCTCTCTCTCTCTCTCTCTCTCTCTCTCTCTCTCTCTCTCTCTCTCTCTCTCTGCCCCATAATTGAACAAGCTGTAGGCTGCAGGTCGATATAGGAAAGACATGACAAGAAAATGAGGTTACAGCGTCGAGAAGAGCGAGGGATGAAGGAGGTGAATGATGATGAGGTTCAGCTAAATGGAACTTGCATGGAGTAATGGATGATATGATAAGAATATGACATGTAAAGTTACTGGGGTTGAAAAGAGGTGGAGGAAAGGGGAGTAGATGTTATTGTCACACTAACCATGGCGGTAAAACAGAGGAAGTAATGATGATTGAGAAGGGTGAAGAGGAAGAGTTGGACTGGTATGTTCATAAGGTATTTACCAATATCTTGTATTTAGTGAAGTGATGATAAGTAAGATTATCGAGAGTCACTTTGTTCATAAGGGTAGACACAGCATTTGTAAAGGGATAGAAGTTATACAGAGATAAAAAAATTTGACCTGACCGAAACAGATAGTCAATGTATTTAATTATTCCGTATAATGTTAGGAACTAGATAAATCGATAGACATATACTGAAAGAAAACAAAAACACCTGTCTCTGAATGAAATAGAGTTTCACTTACTATTGGAACCATCAAAGGGAGACCAAAGTATTAAACACACACACACACACACATACACATATACACACACACACACACACACACATACATACACACACACACACACACACACACACACACACACACACACACACACACACACACACACACACACACACTGGAGACAACCTCTGTCGTAACATGTAAAGACGAGGGTGAAAAATGATCACATGATGCTAGCACAGAAGATGATGATTATAAAAAAAAAAAATGTGAGGCGCAGCATCAGTGAGGAGGGTGTAGTGCATTGCTGCTCCACACTACAAAGAGGAAATACAAATGACTTAGTGTAAATAGTTAGAGAAGTTTAAAAAAAGTATCAATATTTCCTTAAAAGGTTTGGATAACAATTCTTTAATATCGTTACTACTTTGACATTGACTCCATAAAACATTCACCTCTTGGGACTTACCTCTTAGCTCTAACAAGGTACAGTATATCTAATAAATATACTTATACCTTTCCTTTTATATTAATTGTCGGGATCTGTACCTGGAAGGGAGACTTGATGTGTAATACTTCAGGGAGAGAAAGAGAAACGCGTCTTAAGTTCTCTCTCTTCGATACGTTGTGTTTTTATTAATTGATGGATGGAAATAAATCTTGTCGTTCTTTAGTGAGTGGACGACAGCTTGCATCAGAGAGAGAGAGAGAGAGAAAGAGAGAGAGAGAGAGAGAGAGAGAGAGAGAGAGAGAGAGAGAGAGAGAGAGAGAGAGAGAGAGAGAGAGAGAGAGAGAGAGAGAGAGGGTTCATAACATTAAAGTATCAATAAGGAAACATCACTACTCCTAAATGAGCTTCTGATGATCTTTGCTTTACCTCTTATTAATGGAAAATACTTAAAATGTTGGGACTACAATCACAACAGCGAGTCTCACAATTTTCTGGTAATATAACACTAATAATTCAAATAACCTACAAAAGTGAAGAAAAAACTATTTATAATTTCTGTGTCACATTTGGATCAGTAAGAGAGAAATGAAGAAAGGAAAAGAACCACAAATATTATACAGACGTTACATTTATTGATGACTTTTGCAGGTAATATTTAACTCATCAAAGGTGTATCTCGCGTGTGTGTGTGTGTGTGTGTTCACTCTTGAAACAATTCGGTAAACACAGAGTATTACCCTCGAGGCACCACCACCACCACTGTTGGCCACTTACCAGGAAGTTCAGGATTTTTCACTCCTCCCACAACCTGACACAACGTTATATATATTTCCCAGGTGTAGAGAAACTAACAATATACCACAAAACAGCTGTTATTATTGACGACTACTGGGCATCATAAGTTGTTACCTCTCATAATGTATTCTAATACCCTAAATAACTGTTCGTATTAGTTATGTAAATCATAAAACGCTCGTCTAAATTTTGTAATGCAAATGTATTATGTATATATATACGTATCAATCCGGTAAGTATATTAATTTACACCTGCATAACAAAATACATATACTGTCTTACTTGGTCATAACGCACGAGGACTTTACTCCATATGGTGAAACAGACATAGGAACTATCAAGTCCCAAGGCAATAGGCAATAGGACCATCTCGGCTCGGGTTGTAAGGTAAACATGAGATGTTCTCGCCTTTCATAAGTCTTAGGACCACACCTTTAACAAGTAATACATATATACTACAAGTAATATATATACTACCTTAACGATCTGGCGTTATGCTGCGACATATAGCTTACCTCACCTGGAAGACCACCTTAAAATTCCATTAGGCCTATGACTTAAAGATAAATCAAGGAATTAAATTTTTCAATATTTGTAACTGAGAATACAGCATTAATTCCGAATGTTTATATAGATATCAGCAAAGTGTGTATATTGTAGTAAGGAATAATATGCTGGTACAGATAAGAAAGAGAAAGACAGAAAGAAACAGATACCAAAAAGACGGTAACAGTAGGAGAGAAGACAGAGAAGGACAAAAACGAGTAAATATTTTGACAGGAGCACTGTAATAATTCAGGCGCAGTGGTAAGAGAGAGAGAGAGAGAGAGAGAGAGAGAGAGAGAGAGAGAGAGAGAGAGAGAGAGAGAGAGAGAGAGAGAGAGAGAGAGCGCAGCTCACCCCTATGTGGGTCACCATAGGAAAAAATTCCTTTAAAATCCCCACACCAGGTTAATTAACTTGTTCTAGGTGTTACGTACCTGTGTGGTGAATCAAGTTTAAAGTGGAGAGAGGATGTATACGTGTATGTATGTGTGTGTGTGTGTGTGTGTGTGTGTGTGTGTGTGTGTGTGTGTGTGTGTGTGTGTGTGTGTGTGTGTGTGCAGTTATAGGTGTAAATACGAACACAAATATATATATATATATATATATATATATATATATATATATATATATATATATATATATATATATATATATATATATATATATATATGTATTTTTATGATATGTGAAATTGTTCCTCTATACTAAAATAAAACGAAAGTACAGCAGCATGGAACCTTGCACAAAAATAAAATATACAATCCTTTCGTAATGCAAAATTGAAACGCGTACTGAATTGGGATCTGACAGAATCAGAGGGCACTGATATTCATTTCCCAGTAACGAAATATATTGGAAAGCCGTCGAAACAAAAGTGGATTCCCAAAAGGCTCGATATGCAAAACGTCTTTCTTAATCTTCTATTTCTCAGTGCCTTATCAGATCGCTCAAGAATGTGCAGATATAATCAGTGTTTTATTTAATCTTGCCCAAAATGTTGCAAAAACGCAGGGGAGCCGATACCAAGGTCAACCCAGACTCTCCCATCCGTAACTACCATAACACAAACAAACAGCTAAACACAAAAGCCGACTGGTAAACATATACAAAAGTATTCACCACATTTAGTGAAGGCAATAACACAAAAATCTCTACTGGGGGGAAATTTCTTATCGAATCAAGTTTTGTTAGTAAAAGATTAAAGCCCAACTCTCAAGATTTATTGACTTCGAAATAAGTTGAGGAAACTGTAATATCCGGAGCGGAAAATGGAAAGTGAGAGAGAGAGAGAGAGAGAGAGAGAGAGAGAGAAAGAGAGAGAGAGATAGAGAGATAGAGATAGAGAGAGAGAGAGAGAGAGAGTATATAATCTGATAACAGTAGAGCAAAGACGAGGTAAAACAAAAGATACTTATAAGTAATCAGTTGGAGATTATACATGTAAAAAGATACATTAATTAATAACAGTAAATAGATATGAAACATAGAGAAGCCACACATGTGATATTGCTATTATTATTATTATTATTATTGTCACGCTGACCCTCATAGAGACTCAGGCTTATGAAACCCACGACGATATAAACATTGCTGCTGTTTTTGTATTTACTTATATAACACAATAAACACCATAACAAACAGTATATAATAAAAAAAATCATACTAAGATACTATAAGACACTATATTAGAAACAATATATCAAAAGCTATACTAAAATCACTATATCACAGACAATACTACAAACAATATGTAACAGTCACTATACCACTAAAGCTATATAGCAAAAAGCACTGTAAAACTATGCCAATATATTATATGAAACTATGACATAAATCCTCACTGTATGTTATATGGACTATAACCGCTATATTAGCATACTCAGCAGTTGCAAGAACATAGAAGTCTATTTCCAGGATGCAGTAATATACTCGAAAAGTATAACCATTTATGCTGGGTCTGTTGGTTTAACTTTCCCTGAAGTTGTGTAAAAGTATAGTCTAAGTATTTATGTTGTATTATTACAGGGTATTATTATTATTATTATTATTATTATTATTATTATTATTATTATTATTATTATTATTATTATTATTATTATTATTATTATTATAATTACGGACTGTTCGTTGTAATTCTTTTGCATTTACGGCACACGGGAACATATAAAGAGGAGAGAGAGAGAGAGAGAGAGAGAGAGAGAGAGAGAGAGAGAGAGAGAGAGAGAGAGAGAGAGAGAGAGAGAGAGATAATCATTGCCAATATACACCAGATACACCACACACACACACACACACCCCTCCGAGGCCGGGATGAAGCTTTGGTACCTTTTGATGTGAAGATATTATGTGAAAAATCCGAGTAATTGAACAATGGCACAGAAGGGTAGAGGCAGGAAAAGCGAATATGGAGGTAGGGTGAAATGACCGATACTTAGAAGACAAAGGGAAAAGCCAAATGTGGTATATTTTTTTCTTCCCCCCAAATGGATAATATAAAAATACTGTTAGTGATGGTAATAATAATAATAATAATAATAATAATAATAATAATAATAATAATATTGTGTGAGTGCTTATGGATGTTTTCTCTCTCTCTCTCTCTCTCTTTATATTTTCTCCCCATCTTCCTTAAATATATCTCTTCCCCTCGTTATACACACTACTACATTCACCGTCTCGATATTCAAATGATCTCATTCCACAGTAATTTTATCGCAAGTTAAAATATTCACGATTTTACTTGTTTCCTCGCCTTTTGTTTTTCTCCCGGGAGGTAAACATTTACACCTAGTGCGTTGGAGGTGGTTTTTTTTTTTTTTTTTTTGTTACCTGAAAATAAATGAACCTCTTTGAAGACGATGCTTTCAGATCCATCTCTTTTAAGAACGGAAATTTAAGCCATGAACCTTAAACAAAATGATAAAGACATTCTCATCAAAGAGTTACTATATTTTGACAATGTAATTTTCCATCAGTTTAATTTTCTCTCGTGTAGTTGGTTATTAATCTAACTTGTTTCTTATATTATATTTCAATAACTCTTGTCATTGTTAATTGTCATAATGTAATTCTAGTAATGATATTTTCCTTTATTAGTGATTATGAGGATTACATTTGACCATCGTTCGTATTAATGACAAAATGATCTAAAGGCGGATTCGTTCTTTTTTGGTATTATAGGATTTTAATGAATATGTTAGTGTGTGTGTGTGTGTGTGTGTGTGTGTGTGTGTGTGTGTGTGTGTGTGTGTGTGTGTGTGTGTGTGTGTGTGTGTGTGTGTGTGTGTGTGTGTGTGTTATCTCTTTGTCTCCCAGCCACCCTTTACTCCCCATCAACTCTTCCTGGTTTATCACACTTCCAGTAATACCAACCCTATATTCACAGTAATTAAGTCTTCCCCCCCCCCCCCCCCGTGCTGTAATAAACGTGGCTTTGTGCTTATCCTTGCAATCAATTAGCTATTACGGGTAGATAATATATTCATTTTTCCTATTTTGAGTCTTATATTTCTATGTGTGTGTTACCCAGAAAAGTACAAAGAGTCGTAGAGGTGATTCATAATATCGAATTTGAGGAGAAAACTTGAATAATAAGGAAACTCAATGTGCAAAGTTTTATGTTTGTTTTGAATAATGTGTGAGTAGTACAATTAAAAACTCTTATATAATGTTTATTAAATTTATTACCACTGTTTCTTAAGTGTCGTTTATACGGTAGCAGAGGTGAATAAATAGTAGTAGATGTACGTTTGTTAATGTACTGTTAAAATAAAAAGCGTAACCATATAATCCTATAAGATGTACTGTACTGTATATGTATGTGCACGTATGTATGTTTTAAATGCATGTGTATATGGCATTGTAAATGTATGTATGACTGTTTTGAGTATAGGTAGATATTTGTTTATATACAAATCTCATTTTGTATTAGTGGTTATCTAATACAATTGACGAGTGTCTGGTCGTCCTGGGATATTTTTTCTGTCACCTGGTCATACATTATGTTACTATAGTGGCGGCAGATTTTGTACCTTAGAAATATTTTGCCTTGGTGGCCTGAGGTCCAGTCAGCCTCAAAGATATAGGTATCTATTTACGTAACCATAACAAGGGTGACAATTATATATGACAAAAGAGTAAATTTCTTTCCCCTTATTAATCACAATCTGCACAGGACTCCCGGTGAGGACACGACGGAAATTAAATTAAATCAACGCCGATTACATAGCAAGACAAAGTTGGAGAGAGAGAGAGAGAGAGAGAGAGAGAGAGAGAGAGAGAGAGAGAGAGAGAGAGAGAGAGAGAGAGGGGTGGGTGGGGGGGGAGACAGAAGAAAAAAATCCTGTTTTGAGAAAGCGGGCGAACGCTATCTCAAGACCAGGGAAGTGAGAAAGTTAGGAGATAGGCTCTTTTGCCAGGGAGTTTGAGCAGCGGGGGATCAAGTGAAGATTCCTCCAAATTTACCTTGGCCTGGGGAGATGGTCGGTGCCCTCGTATCTCAGCAAGCCTCGCTCCTGGTGACGGCTAGGGCCAGATCCTAAAGCATTTGTCAACCGGAAAATTATACTTTGTCTTTTCTGGTTTTGTGTATATGATTTTCTGTATTTGGAAAGATATATATATATTTCATTTGTTTTATAGAGAATGATTAAATAAAAAGGGAAATTGGAAAGATTTACAGAGGATGAGACAGGAAGAAACAGATTGAATTAATTGTGCAGAGTTTAAGATAAAAAGGGAATTGGATGAAAGAGAAACAAACAGAAATAAAATGGAGACTAAAGGAGAGAAAACGTAATAATATAAAATAAAGAATGAAAATAAGATAACAATTAATGTAGAGAGTTACAGAGAGAGAAATGGAGAGAGAGAGAGACAAATAGACAGAGAGAGAGAGAGAGAGAGAGAGAGAGAGAGAGAGAGAGAGAGAGAGAGAGAGAGAGAGAGAGAGAGAGAGAGATATAATAAACAAGAGATGCTGTCTTATATTGCCTCGAATATTGGGCACTGCCAGGTGTTGACGTTATTTTGCATTGGTAAAAAAAATCTTTGAAAGTTTGTGTCTCCCGAAAGGTTTATCGGTGTCACACTTCAGTGGCCATATTACTCCAGTAAAAAGGGCAAAATTTTACAGCCTGAAAGGGAAAGTGGGAGAGAGGGGGAGCAGAAGGGGATGAGCATTTTTATAACCTATGAAATTTTATCATAAATTCTAAAACCACATTTGGAGTTTCAGTCAAATTCTCTTTTATTTATAGAAATACTGGTTTCACGGAGCTTTATTTCTTATTCATAATACTCAGCCAATGTATAATGTATTTTCTTTAGTCTAAATCAAATGGAATATTATCGCAATTGTTTTAATAAGGAGTCGTTTGGGATGAACATTTTCTATACAATATTAACAAAATTCTTCTCGTTTGCTGTAGATGCGAGCGTCATAATTAATTCTGACACCAAGAAAATTGTATACAATAAATCTACTTTATATGACCTATCTTTTACATGTTTTACTATAGCACAGAACACCAAACATTATCTACTTATCTCACTGTTATTTTCATGCCTTGGCGAATATAAACATGGCGAATATAACACCTCGTCACATTAACGCTTCACGAAATAACAAAATTACCCTAAAACAAAATTTCACTAGAGACTGTAGACCTATTAGGGCCCCACAAGTTACACAATTATAATATGGCTTGAAATAAAAAAAAAAGTCCACAGGTTAAAACTTATATATATATATTGTGTTATTTCAGAAACAGAGAGACTAGTTCCTAAACGTAGAACTCAGGTGGACAGTAATTTTGACGCCCATTAGAAAGTCCGAAAAAAAAGTATATATAAACTTTTGAACTTTAATTGTTTTCTCTGTTAATGGTATAAAATATTTCATTAAACAATGGGGGATGAATTCTTGCCATCATTATTTTTTTTTATTAATGTGTGAATATATAATTTTTGCGTCATTAGCGTTGGTGTTTTGGAATACAAATGGTCACTCTATGTTATGGAATATTTAATTTGAATAATTTAAACGCCAATTTCTTAATTACGTGTTGATTTATTGAATAATTTTTATTTTGGATTTGTTTTACTTTGATGTTTGATTATCTAACTTGTTTATTCTTTTGTTTTCTTCTATTGAACGAAATTAAGAATATCTTCATTTTAAATTACAAACAATTTCGTTGATTTACAGTACAAACTTAACACAATATTTTTTTAATACAAAGATAAAAAGAAAAACTAATTAAAACAATGAAATGAAACAGAAAATAAATATCATCATTAATAAAAGCCCGAGTCATGAAGTTATAATTATCACAAAAACAAAAACATATTTATTTTTCCCAAACCTAACCAGATACAACTGCTGCTGTATATATCACTAGCCTGTCTGTTCCGCTGGCAATGATTCCCGGCTGTGAGTGCATCTTAGATAGATTAAAATACGATAAAATCTTTAGTTCCGTTAAGAATTTAAATCTGACTCGATAATGGCATTCACATATCGCCAGTAATGTTCAGATTTATTCCGTCTGATATCAAAGGATTTCTCAGCAGTAGTATTTCCCGTCCAGATGGAAGAAAAGACGGAAAAAAATCCCGCAAAATTGTCATTCTCATCAACTCTTCTTTGTGTGTGTGTGTGTGTGTGTGTGTGTGTGTGTGTGTGTGTGTGTGTGTCTATCTACATATGTTTGTTTGTATATGTATGTGTTTTGAAAGGCCTTCGAAATAGCCACTAAAATACCAATCGTAACTCAATACTTTCTCTCATATCAATTTTACTGTGGATAGGTAAACACATTCATCGCACACGCCTCTGAGAATCTCTTAACCTGTTTAGTGGACGTTCAATAACCACCAGCAGTGAAGTTGTGGTAAGATGATATTTTTACTCCTTTGATGACCCACTTGGAGGTATTTTGTATAGTGTCTAATGGACTAAAAATATACTCATGTGAGGAGGAATTAGTGTTTACTTCTAGCTGGTTGATCCACTATTACAGGGATTTGAGAGAGAGAGAGAGAGAGAGAGAGAGAGAGAGAGAGAGAGAGAGAGAGAGAGAGAGAGAGAGAGAGAGAGAGAGATTACAGTCAATAAAATAAAAATACAACAAATACAACGAAAAACATAACCCTATGACGAGAAACAAAAATGAATGAGAAATTGAGGAAGAGAAAAAGAAATATAGACCAATATATCGAGAGAGAAAGAGAGAGCCAAGAAAACAAGAAACAGAAAATGTTCCTCAAGTAACTCGACCCCAGCCAACACTGAATACCTTAGTTACCCTCTCATTTGAAAATCCCCCCTTGGCTTCATTTCACCGTTTTCTATGTTATATTTTTTCCGTCGAGTTGCATACGGGAACTTGCGGAAAACATCACAATACAACGTCAGTATTTAAAGTTTAACTAATGAATTATAGTTGAGTTGTCATTATTCCCTAAAATTCTTAAAATGTCTGGATATGTTTCACTGTTGTCTGCTTGGTTTACATTTATCAGAAGTTAGTGGTAGGTCCCTATACGAAATATTTATCAAACAAGTCTATAAATTCTTGATATAACTCGCCGTAAGTAGTGTTAGATGTTCGTAAATGAGTGGTAATTAAGGCCACTGTTTCACCCCCTAAAATATTTTAAATCCTTGTAAATTTCTATCCATCTGTTTCATTTACATCACTCCACATACCCTGTAAATGAACTATAAAACGATGAAAGTATTATGACACCTAAAACTAACTATACTTTCCCTCATAGAGTAAAAAATATTAAAGGTGGTTAACGTCCAGGAATTAAAAATAATATACTTTTTTTATTATTAGGTAACCACAAAAAATTATAGATCGACGAACACGTTAGAGTATTATATATTCCAAGCAGGATCCTGTATGGTAATTACCGCTGTTACGTGGATTAATTCTAATAGTCATTGTGTAATATAAAAATACAAATATTACGATGGTTTATGATCATTGGTACAAAATACTTCAATATCTATATCTAAAAAAAAAAAATGTATTAGTTATAAGATTGAGAACAAAATATATATGTTTTATATTCGTGGAAATACAAAAAAAAAAGTGTGTGTTTATGTTGGCATTTGATCATGTGAAAATGGGAAGGGAAATTGAGAATAAATACTGCAGTTTCCACATATTAATTTTTTGTATCAAGTTTATGTAGCACATGTGTAAATGAGGACATGTATGTAGTACAGCAAGTGAGGTATTTACAAAGGGATAAAACCATACATAAATACACTCGAGTATACATACACGTATATACAGTATGTTATTTATTCTTTTATTCAATAGTATAATTTCTCAACACTAAATTTAAATATACCTAAAGCAAATCACAGTATCATGAAAAGAAATATAAATTTACAGATATGAATACACAAATATACATTCATACATAATCAGTTAAACACACACAGTTCCTATGTATTAATGAATATATACTGCAGGTGTATTCCCTAAAATAACAGGTATATATCGAATGAAATATCCCCTATGATCCAATATTTTCACAGATAGACAATATTGCGTGCCGCTAATGGCCAATTATTTGTTATACTCTGTGGTAATAACTGGAAAAATATATCAGGTTTTGTGCAAATACTTCCTAATAGCTTAACCGAGATTCACGTAGGGTTAATTGACGCAACAAAAGCATTTATTGGGTGGCGTCGAATATTTCCAGTTCTAAGTGAACAAGAGCTGTCGCCTCTCTCTTTCTCTGTCTTTCTCTATCCTCCTGACTCTCTCTTTTACATTACTCGTATAAATAGAAAAATGTGAGACCGATATAGGAATGTAAGTATTTCTCTCCCTGATATTTTTCCAACTAATCTCCTTATGAAAGTTCACTCTATTAAAAGAATTTGTTGAAGCACTCAGTGAGCTAGAAGCTTCAACTGGGCAAGAGGCATGATCTCTTGAATTAATTTTTATTGTGTAAACTTGTTCCAGATTCCAATAAAATGAAGATTGAACGATCGTTTATGAAGGACGGGTCTTGTTGGTGGTCTACTGTTTGTTGAGGTTTATGTATGTGTGTGTGTGTATATATATATGAGAGAGAGAGAGAGACGGGGTGCGGGTGTACTCGTATGTATAATTGTATACGGAAAATGGAAAGAGTAGAGTTTGAAAATGATATCAAATAGATTTTTTCTTAATCAGCAAATTCCTATGTATAATCCATATTACATAAGGTTGTATTCAATAAAACTTGTAAACACGAGCATTAGAAAACAAACTCGTCCAGTGCTCGCTTTAACACTGATGTATACTTAGATTACATATACTCTTTAAATAAAATTTCTTTCACTGCCATTCCTTTTTACAGGTCACATAACAAGGAATCAGAATGGTAAAAACGGCGATCAGCCAAACACCATAATACTCTCTCACAATCACAGGTTCTTGATCCAGGCGGCTTACACACCTACTCCCCAAGGACCGCGTCTCTACACCCACCCTCAGCCCTGACCCCTCTCAAGCTCGCTAATGACCCCCATCCTCCTCCCCCATCCCCCAACCCTCCAGGATGACCCTTAAAAACTGGGCGACGACACAAGGAAGTCTTTTGCCTGCAGTGATCTTGGTGTAAGTATCGTCACAGAAAGCAAATACCCACCACACCATCTTTGCCAGCCAAAGAGGTCGGTCACCACAGAAGGGAGGGAAAAGCCAAGAAGATTCTCAGCTCGTTGAAAAGGTCCACTGCCAAGAGACGTCAGAAATCCACGAGTAAACCGCAAGAAAACGTTTCCTTTAGCTTCTCTAAGAGTGAAGTGTAGTACGTCAACGAAACATTCGATTTCGTGTTACAACTTACGAACAACGCAGGTGAAGACAATCACCACTTAGTGCGGAGTGTGAGCAGAAAAACAAATATATTTTATATAAGAAAGGTCAACCGGTCATATAAGAAATAAAACGTTCATGGTCTATAAAAATATCCAAATAGGAAAAATAGAAAATAAAATATAAACCCTGCAAATTCAGTTGCATTAAATGCAAAGAAGAATTGCCGCTAAAATGTAAACAAAAGGTAATTCTTTTTCTGAGGAAAAGATCAAACGAACAAAGAGGATATTTTTTGGCGGTGCTCGCGGAGGAGAAGCTTGTGAAAAATAATCTGATGCTTAAAAGTTTACGAATAGGAAACTCAACATATCAGGCAACAGTTTATGAAAATATGCGAAAGAAATTAAGTTTCACGTGAAGATTAAAAATATAAAGATGATTTACCATGAATCATCTAACAAGATAATATGGTTTAAGGTTATTGATAATATATGAAACACACACACACACGCACATACAGTATATATATATATATATATATATATATATATATATATATATATATATATATATATATATATATATATATATATATATATATTTATATATATTTATATATATATATATATATATATATATATATATATATATATATATATATATATATATATATATTTATATATATATATATATATATATATATTGTGTGTGTATAGGCCCTATAGGGTGTAAGTACGGATTTTATTACCGTATGGTGTTGATCTGATTCTCAGTACGCAGCAGCAAGTGGGTTACTACACACTCTCTTGGCAGGCTGTTACTCCAACTAAGGCTTAGCCCACCATTAGCAGGCGACCCCGACAGTGATCTCATTTACTGTTAAGTAAACAATGGTTAGAGTACAAGGAGAGAACCCAACCTTCCACTCCAGATGGGAAACGAATCCAGTCCCATTCACTAAGAGAGTGAACTCTCAACCACACGCACACAAGCTAGAAGATAAATTACTATATAACAAAAATGTGAAAGGCGGAGGAGTCCAAAGTTTATATGGATATATGATCAAATTTTCCCTTCAAACTGGATGTATTCCAACAGATGTCATAAAGACGAGGGAGGGGGAAAGAAATCTGAGTTTTTATATGAACACAAAACCAAATTGATGGACACAATAAAACAAGGAAGCCGAGAAAGAATCTCTTCACTGACTTGGAGAGACAACCGAAATCTCCCGCCAGGTATTTTCATCTTAATTAGAAGTAATGAAAGCGGAACAAATTCTCATCCTATTGTTTATGTTATTTCCTCCTGTAGACGTTGAAAGAAGAGAGTCATGAAATTTCTGGTGAAGCCTTGCCTTATGATACGTGCTCCTCTACCTTCGCTGTAAAAGCCCCCCTCCCTCCCCCCCCCCCCACCCTCCTTCCCTCTCTCTCTCTTTCTCCGCTCCCTTTCCTACTACCAAAATTTACTCCTTCTCTCTCCCAATCATCCTTACACGCGCCGCTCCTTCTCCATCACCCACACACACATCACTCCCACCACTACCACCACCACCTCCCGCAGGCTGCCTCACGGTACAAGCCTCCTCAGTGTATTTTTAGACGTGCTTGGCCGTGGTGTGTCGGGGTAGGAGGATCTGCCTGACGGAGGAGAGGCACGTAGCCTCAGCCCCAGGCACATTTGCACCGACTTTTTGACGTTGGTCGTCGCAGGTTGGGCACGATTCTCGTTGTGATAAACACGGGCTGTTGTGTTACTGCTCCAGATGATGCCTCAAGGCTTACCTTTCTCATGTGTCGACTCTCATGTTGATTTAATAATTTCTGTGATTTCCTTATATATATATATATATATATATATATATATATATATATATATATATATATATATATATATATATATATATATATATATATATGCTTATAACCACAAGGAAAAAGAAAACACGAAGTTCCCAAGCGCTTTCGTGTAATTCACATCTTGAGGGGTGAGTACTCACCCCTGAAGATGTGAATTACACGAAAGCGCTTGGGAACTTCGTGTTTTCTTTTTCCTTGTGGTTATCAGCATATACCTGGATCACGCGCACCTACAGTGATTTTATTGCATATATATATATATATATATATATATATATATATATATATATATATATATATATATATATATATATATATGCTGATAACCACCAGGAAAGAAGAAAACACGAAGTTCCCATATCTTAGTATTTTCAATATTCAATAAATGTTGCTGATGTTTAATTTCTCCATAAATATCTATTAAAAAATCGAAAGTTATCTAAAAAGGTATTACTTCTTGAACCGTTCCATTAAAAAATCGTTAATAACTCAAAGGGCAGCACGAGAGAAAAACGGCTCTACGAAGCTCCAACACTGATGATACTATTAATGTATTTCCAAGAAAATAAAACGTTTAAACACGAATCCAATCTTTAAATATTTAATAGACAAGCATAAGGTGAACGACACAGTAATAACCATTTCATTAAGATTCCTTAATTCACCATACACATCAATATTTAAACCTCCATCCATTAATGATATAGTCATAGCACAAGTGTCTAGATTAAAAATAAGTATTTGAATAATATATACGAAAAATAGCCAGTACTTCACTTTTGTTTCTTAAATTAATATAATTTTAGATAAGATGTGTCTTGACAACTCCTAGCCTATGGAAGACCAACAAGGTGTGAGGTGAGCTGGCTGATCAGTCACCTGGCATCCGTGAACGTGGGTGTAAGCTAAATGTTAATAACTGTTTTATTATTATAGTGTTGAACCTTTTACGCTGTAACTGTAATGAAGCTGCCTTACCTAAGCTGTTAAGTATTGTTGAAGTCTATGAGAATTAACGATTATAGCCTTCTTTTGATGTCACTCCATGTACAGTACCAAGAGCTTAAGAATGTTTTTATATGATCTCGTTCTTAATTTTATCTATATTAGGGACAGTGCCAACGCTTAACACTGTAGACCAGTTTACACCTGGAAATGACTAAAATAACATTTCAATAAGATACACTAAGCATTATTTTAAGAGAAAAATTCACCTATATTTGTCTTCTTTCATCAACGTCTCGACCCTTTGTTTCGAGACAGACCCCAGGGCCAAGGTGCAGCAAGTCACAAGTTAAGAATTTAAGGAGTGAAATTGGTAGCTGGAGGCGTTCATTGAAGCGAGGCTCCACATTTTGCTGTACACAAAGTCTCCGCTCTGTGACTCACCTCTCATAGCTACCTTTGTTGACCGTGCTGGTGAAGCGTATACTGTGTGTGTGCGTGTGTGTGTGTGTGAGAGAGAGAGAGAGAGAGAGAGAGAGAGAGAGAGAGAGAGAGAGAGAGAGAGAGAGAGAGGGGGCGATGGAGACAGGCTCTCTCTCTTTGACTCCACGAAGGGTACTTGGGTACTTGTTATGCTGGAAAGAAATTATATGTTGGAAAGAGTTACTGCGTTAGAGAGAGTTACTTTGTTGAAAACCTACTTTGTTAGAGAGAATTATGTTGTTGGAGTTAATTACGCTGTTGAAGATAATTACGCTGTTGGAGAGAGTTACTATGTTTGGGATAATTACTTTGTTGGAGAGGGTTATTTTGTTGTTGAGTTACTCTGCTAGAGAGAGTTACTGTACTGAAACGAGTAGTGAATTACTGGCGTGGAATGAGTTTGTTCACTAGATCTAATCCATTGTGTTGAAACGGGAAACTCTACTTCATCTATACACTACTCTGCTATAGCGAGTTACTTTACTTGACGTTGGTATAGCGAGTTACTTTACTTGACGTTGGTATAGCGAGTTACTTTACTTGACGTTGGTATAGCGAGTTACTTTACTTGACGTTGGTATAGCGAGTTACTTTACTTGACGTTGGTATAGCGAGTTACTATACTTTATGCTGGTGTAATTATGAAATTTAAATAGCTAGTACAAAGGTAGGCGAGCTCTTCGTCGTTCTTATCATTATAACCCAAGACCATTCATTACAGCCTGTCCTCTTGAGCTGCAGCAGACTCACGAGACCTTTACCACTGGCTGTAGGACCTTGAGCTGCATCACCCAACTTCATGACTGAGTGACTGACTGAATGAATGACTACCAGCTGAAGAGTTTTGAATTGCGCCTGACAGTTCCAAGAATGTCTTTCCTGATTGATTGACTGGATGACTAACTGATTGGCTCTCTGAGATAATATTAGAATTTCGTATTGACAACGATATGGTGAACTTAATGAGGTTAGAAATTTTGCATATTCTCGTGACGTCACATGTAAGTTGAATTATACTTTAAAAAAAAAAAATATTTATAATTATCAATATTCTCATGAACCTCTGTCTAAGTTAGGTTGATTTATGTAATATTTGTTGATTCATGTTAATTATCAATAGCAGGAATTGTGAGAAGAAACTCCCTTTTCACAATATTTGTAAAAGTCAAGAAATCAATCCATGAACTAGACAGTACTGGTGAAAATTTACGGAAAAAATACATATCTGAGTGTCTTCAACGATCTATGCAACTCAACAACTAAATCTAAAAACCTATCAAAGAATTATTTAAGGAACAAACAAGACATAAAACACTCGTGTGCCCACAGTCTACTCAACACTCAAAAAAGAAGTCAATATTTCTGAAAAATAACGTAGGCTTTCGTTTCGTTACCAGCCAAACAGCGTCACATAGATTTATCCCTTATTGGTGATCAATGCGAGGCGTTGACAAGTGCCTACCGTCACCCTCATGCTGCTGCTGTGTCCTGCTGTTGTTGCTGCTGCTGTTTCCTGTTGTCGTTGCTGCTGCTGCGTCCTGCTGTTGTTGCTGCTGTGTCCTGCTTTTGTTGTTGCTGTGTCCTGCTGCTGCTGCTGCTGCTGTGCCCTGCTGTTGTTGCTGCGGTGTCACTGAGTCCTGGTGGCTACTGAGTCCTACTGCATCGGTGGCACTTAAGGGAAAGATGGCACTTTAGGGGAAGGGTAGCACTCAGGGGGGTGGATGGCACTCTAGGGAAGGATGCCACTAACGATGGAAGGTGGCACTAGAGGAAAAGGGTGGCACTTAAAGGGTACCGTGGCACTTAAGAGGAAAAAAAATAGGAATATTTAAGGGTAAAAGAGAAATTTTACTGAGAAGATAATACATCACAGGAACTTTGTGTCCGTCTGTCTGTCTGTCTGTCTGTCTGTCTGTCTGTCTGTCTGTCTGTCTGTCCAACCTCATTTTTCCATACTTACGTACATAAACTAAGAGGAATTTTTTCATTAAATTTACCACAAATTGAAAAGAAAATACAATGATGATGTTGGTGTGAAAGCATTTTTTTCCCCCCTGGCTGAATACTGAAAGAAAAACTCGTGCTGGGGATGAGGGGTGGGGGGGGGGGGGGTAGATATTTTTGTTGAAGTTTACCTCACATGAAGGTTTTCCTCAATTTTAGTAGAAGCTGAGTTCAGAGAAAGACATTAATTAATAAAAAAAAAGTTTTTCATCAATCATAAGTTAATAAAAATGATGGATAAGACGTTGGTTATTACACACACACACACACACTAATTATTATTATTATTATTATTATGTAGTAGTAGTAGATAGTAGTAGATAGTAGTATTGTTGCTTTTCGTGTCATCGTTGTACGTATATGAGTGGGGGTACGTGTGTGTGTGTGTGTGTGTGTGTGTGTGTGTGTGTGTGCGTAATGGTATAGTTATGTATGTATATATTGTGCAGGCTCGATTTAGATGAATAAAAATTGATATGGACGTCAAAGGTTTCAAAGTTATATGCGATAATGAAATTGCTGCCACGTTGTTGTCGTATAATATAGATACATCATATAACATTCAATAAAGGCAATTGAGCAAAATTTTTCGGCTAAACTATAATTTTATCATTAACAAATATTTAATTCGGCAACTAAATCGTAATGATAGAATTTTGAATCTTTCTAAAAGTTTAAATCATCGTAAATTATTAGAGATTTTATATACAGGTGATTAGGTGTATTAATTTGTGTTTGTATATTGTGTCATGTCCTTGTCTGTGCATCTACGGTACTGTGTGTATGTGTGTGTGTGTATGTGTGTGTGTGTGTGTGTGTGTGTGTGTGTACAGTGGAGCGTTAACCCTGTCAGGGGACAAAGTGTGTGTGTGTGTCGGCCTGGATGGGAACATTTGTCATGAGGGAGTGCCAATATTTCCTCTCTGCCGCCCAGAACTTATCGTCCTCCCCCAGATCCTCTCCTCCTCCCTCACCCTCACCCTCACCTCCTCCCTAACCCTCTTTCCCCCCCCCCACCCTTATCCCCTCCCTCACCATCCCTCCTTCTTCATCATTACCTCCTCCCTCACCCTCCGTCCTCCCACACCCTCTCTCCCTCCCTAACCGTCCTTCCTCTCTCACCCTCCGTCCTCCCTCACCCACCTCCTCCCTCAGCTTCTCCTCCTCCCTAACCGTCCTTCCTCCCTCACCCTT
>CAUDMG010000769.1:625000-657500 GCA_958450375.1 Homarus gammarus | reverse complement strand
GTCTTCTGCTGTTACCAGAGCCTCACCTTTAACCTCTCCTGACCCACGTTAAGACCTCCTACTCCTTGCTCCTCTGTTAGACCATGTGCTGGTCATAGTCGGGCAGGGACCAATTTGCCTTGCCAAAAAATATTGAAATCCACATGACTACGTCTATTGTATTACCATAAGACACCTCCTTATCCAGCGCCCTCTGAGGTGCTGGCAAACCAAGGAATATATATATATATATATATATATATATATATATATATATATATATATATATATATATATATATATATATATATACAGGGCTGTGGAGTCGAAGACAAAACCTTCGACTGCGACTCCGACTCCGACTCCTCAAATTTTTATGCTTCCGACTCCGACTCCGACTCCGACTCCGACTCCTTGGCCTATTTGTAACAACTATTTCTACCATCCTAATTGTAATTTGTATGTTGTAACCTGCATAGGTAAAAAGTAAAACACCGTGGCTATACTGCTACAGCTTTATTAATGATCTGGACGATATTTAAGAACTACAAAAAGATGATAGGCTTGACTTTCAAAGTTTCAATCAAAAGAAAAATAAATTTATTAAGAATTCAAGATATTAACTAGAAAACACCATTTACATGTATATCTAAAAGTTCGATCTCAGCATATGAATTTTGTTTAAGCTCATAATCTGATGTGGATCTAAATGATGATCCTACATTTCCTTTTAAAGTAAAGTTATATATTTATGTACATTAAAGAAATGAATACCTTATTAAGGAAAATGGATAAACCTTACATGATTAAGTTATTAAATTAAATTTGCCTTAATCTCACCAAAAACAGGTTGTAGCTAATTGTTTTGTAGCTGAGAGCCTCTGTGCAGTTTTCAACGAAACAAAATTTGATTTAATTCAAAATTTCAAATGGTAAAGAAGAGACTATCGTCCAAAATTATAGTGCTATACTGTGCCTGCTACAATAAATTCATAATAATGCTTATAAAATGGAAATAAATTCTTTTAATAATTTAAGAAAATTAGTGGGATCAGTGGAATCACTGCAATGAATATGCCTGAGTTCATATATGTGTTCTTAGGAACAGAATAGCTTCAGTCGGAGTCGGAGTCGGAGTCTGGACAATTTTACCGACTCCGACTCCGACTCCACAAGCCGAAATTTCCTCCGACTCCTCGACTCCGACTCCGACTCCGACTCCACAGCCCTGACCACTACTACTACTAGTTTATATATATATATATATATATATATATATATATATATATATATATATATATATATATATATAATATATATTTCTCCACTTTAATGTTTCTCATCTTTAAATTAATTTTCTTTCTTTCACTCTCTTTATATCTCTTTCTTGATATAACTCTCGTATTTCTAGCTCTCTCTTTTGTCTCAGTTTTTTTTTACCTTTATTTATCTCTACGTATCACTCTCCCCTTCTCTCTTTCTCTTCTCTCAAATCATTGTACAGTACATAGGCAGAAGAAGAATTGATAGCATATCATAAAAAAGGTGATAACTGATAAAAATGGATAATCATCAACAGGAGTAATATTATCGAAGAGTGAATCATAATAAGCCTGAATAAACAATAACAAATTAACAACGAGGAATTCAGCTACAATAACAGGAGGAAAAAAGTAATGACAAAAAATAAATCATCTGATATATATTGTTTCTACTATATATTTAAGGTTTATAGAATATTTACTCTATAAATACAGATATCAACTCAAAATAAAGTCCTTCTTGATGATGAATATTATTGCCTAAAATCATTTTGTACGTAGTAAATGTATTCGACTCAACATGTCAGCTACGCGCCCCTCATTTGTATTAGTTTCCCCCCATAACTCAGCGACGAGTAAGTCTACGGTCTTTGCTACCCGCGTTTCACTTACTCCGCTTCACTGCACACTACTCACTTTTGTTTGACCTTTACTAATGGAATCACCAAAAGCATTTCTGTGCCTTACATGTGGATCTGATGAGTAGTTTAGTTAAATGTGTGTGTTGTGGTATTTGACTTTTAATAATATAAGGTTGGTAACGATGCTGCACAAGGGACAGCTGACAGTCATAAGGTCGGGTTGCTGACATAATAGATCGACCTTGGGTTCAAAATAGATCTATTTTGCAGTTCCTAACAGACCTGTCATAGATTTTATTATTGGATTACCTTGGAGTTCAAAAAAGAGTTTGAAGTCGGTAAATTTCTCAGATCATCTTTTCTTTAAAGGTGGTATAGCGAACACAAATCAACTAAGACGGGTTTCGAAACTTGGCTCTTATGAACCCATGACTCTGTAAGGTGGCGGCGTTTCCAAGGATAACTGCTGTCTCTCTCATCATCATCACATACTTCGCAAGGCCTTTGGAGCCATGACTTTGCGTTCTGAAGGATAATTTCGCTCCTCAAAAACATCAAAGGTTTAGCCACCTCCCTTGGGATGAAACCCGCTCCCACTCGTTTACTGCAAATTAATCGATCCATAATGAGTTAGATGTTAATTAAACCATCGAGTTGACTTGCAAAGAGCATAAATGACATAAGTTTGTTGAGGTATTTTTCTCTCTGTCTCATCATTCAAACTATCTCTCTACATTTTTCTCTCTCCCTATGTATGTGCAGTCTCTCTCTCTCTCGGTGTCCCCCTTTCTGCATATGTTTCTCTCACTCTCTATGTTTCTCTTTAAACATATGCAACAACAGAACAGGAAATCATGTAAATCAGCATGAGGTTCTTTTATATACCTTAATTTATCCAGTGTTATTGTCCCGTAATACCAACACACAGTCTATAACAGAAAAGCTTAGTAAATGATATACAAAACTACATTCGAGCAACATATTTCTTAAAAATCATGAATTTATTAGGTAAATCCTTTTTCTCTCTGATTCTCACCACATTAGCTTTAAAGAGGCGATTACGTCCAGTTATCTCACCCTTAAGTTAATTTTAATTCGACGTGAATGGTTGCCGGTAAGAAACTTTAGGTCTTATTTCGGATATAATGGCAGTTTTATGACGTACCAGCTCTCGATATAAGACACTCCGGCAATAAACTGGGCTAGACTCGTGAGATTAAGGAGAAGGACTCAGGCAGTTTTTGACTTGGTAGAGCAAATTCAGAAGAACTCGCTGGAGGGGAGGTACTGATGAATATTTGGCTAAATTTATGCGTTAAATATCTGTCTCTGAGTCAGTTTACTCGATGAATACCAAATATAATTGCTTAACTGAATGACTGAGTGACTGACTGACAAACCTTCCCGCCCTGACGCAGTTTATGACCAATTTTCATCACTCCGGTTAAAACTAATCCAATCGACTGAAGCTTATATGGTGAATATAGAATAATAGTTATGTTATGAATAATAATAATAATAATAATAATAATAATAATAATAATAATAATAATAATAATAATCCCTAAACTTGGTATTTTCTCATTGTTAAAACAAATGAATTATAAGTATCATAAATAATCTACATATCACTCCATTACGGACATTAAAGTTCATTTTTCACCATTAAATCTGTAGGGGAAATTAATGTATATTTTTCCATATATTATGAAGTGAAAATATATACTGCAATATATTACGCTGAATTACAAAATGTCGCCCTTTTCGGTATTTGCCCATGATTCAAATTATTTAATACACATACCATAACTTTTAGCATTATATCAAAGCAATGACGTTTGCTTCGGGTGATCAAATAAGCTCCTTTCTCTCGCCTAGGTAAGGGAAACTGAACTCATTTGTGTTATGGTTGGAGATGAAGATGCTAAGGTAGAGGCAACTGGGCCTAAGACACATGTATACAAGTAGGAAGGAGTCCATGATCCTAGAGCAATGAGAGAGAGAGAGAGAGAGAGAGAGAGAGAGAGAGAGAGAGAGAGAGAGAGAGAGAGAGAGAGAGAAAGAGGAGGGGGGGTTGATAAAGGAGAGAAGCAGATACATATATTGGCAAGAAAGAAAAGAAAAAAAAAACAGAGAAAAAGAGAGATACAAACGAGGAGTGTGATCTATTCCGTGCAAAAGTTACAGATTAAATTATCGATGAGTTTCACTAAGTTTCGTCAGGCTAGTTGGAACTATTATATTGAGTTCCTAATTTAATACTAAACTAGAACTGAGGTGAGAGTAAAATCGAGAAAGAGAAGAAGGACAAGTAGATTAAAAGAAATATATAATGCATGGTGGAGGAATCAGCATAAAAGCTTCCTGGGTGATTTATAGGATGGGAGAAGGTCATTCATAAGAGGATAGGAGACGACATCGGGCCCTGGGGCATAACACTGATGGTGAGGAAACAAGAAGAGTGGGAAGCAAGAGTCTTACTTATTTACTCACCCATTGACTCTTTCACTCGCTAATTCATTGATTGGTTGACTCATTCACTCACTCGCTCATTCGCTGTCTAGGGGAGAAAAAAAACAATACTCCATAAATCTCTGATGCAGAAAGAAGGATCGCTGACCATGTTTCATTTCATCTATAATTCAATATTGTTCTCTGATAACTCGAGTTGAACTTAGAGCCTCATGCATATATGAAACAGCGTCCAATAAATAATTAAAAGAATATATGGAAAACCTTTCACACTGGGGACTCCTCCATTAGTTCACATCCATGAAATATCTCTGACCTGTGCTGGTATGTAATTTGCATAACCCCATTTGCACTGTATATGTATGTGGTAATAGTCATTGCATATAACGGCATGCGAAATGTATGCAAATCGTACAGGTGGTTAGTCAAAATATATGCAGTAGAGTGAAGTAATATTGTTGGGTAAAGTAATGCAGGTGGAGCCGATACATATTAATATTAATGCTTAGGGGGTAGGTATAGGCTGTTTGGCTCACCTGGGGGAGGAGTTTCTATTATATACACCTGTAATTTCTTTATTTGTGTATTGATGATTAGTTATCAGGCGGGACCCTTCACTCATTCGTGCACAAAGATGGATGAATGGATGGATGGATGGATGGATGGATGGATGGATGGATGGGTGGGTGGATGGATGGATGAATGGGTGGATGGATGGATGGATGAATGGATGGATGGGTAGATGAATGGATGAATGGATGGATGGAATAAAACCTACTAATACCCAAATAACCTGAAAATTATACCATACAAAGCACACGTTTTTCAAATATATTTTTCTCCATTATATTTAATACATTCGTTGCTCATTATTAGTATATCTTCCTTTCACTTCTCTTTCAGTCTGTTTTTAATTCCTTCTCCTTCCTCTCATTACGTTCTTTCTCTACAATACTCTTTCCTTCACCTCTTATTTAATAAGCTCCTCTTTCTCCATTTCCTTCTTTTTCTTCACCTCTACCTCTTTTCCTTCCCCTCCTTTCTCCTTCTCTTTCTTCATCTTACCTTTCCTTCATTTCCCCTTCCCCCAGTTCTCCATTTTTATCACCTTTCCCTCATCTCCTCTCTCATTCCTTTACAATTTCCTCCTTGGTTTCAGTACTTCATTGTCTTTCTAATAGTTCATGCAAATTGTGATCTAGCTAATAAGAGATCGTATCTGTGGACATTCATACACACATAGCACCATCCCATCTATTGTTAAAATAATAAACAACTCCTGATTTATATACTGTACAGCCCTGTAAATGTATTCAACGCATATTATATCATTATGTCTAAATCAAATGTAAGTCTGCATATTTTCAGCCACGGGTTGCAACTCTATTAATAAACCGTTTATTATTATTATTATTATTTTTATTATTATTATTATTATTATTATTATTAGTAGTAGTAGTAGTAGTATTATCATTATTATTGTTATTATTAATATTATTATTGTTATTATTATTATTATTATTATTATTATTATTATTATTATTATTATTATTATTATTATGATTATTATTATTATTATTTACAAATATTATTTAACTTAGTAGAAAAGCCTCAAATTTGCCCACAAAAAAATAGGCTTTATATCCCTATTACAGAAAAACACTTAGTATATCATAGTGAAATTTAATATTGAGTATATAACACATAAATAATGCTTATACAATATATTAATGATATATCTGAATGACACCCGAATTGTAAATAAATCCTTTTCTTTACTTTCTAAATAAAAACAATTAACAAACTAATACTGTTAAGTTACGTCATATAAATCATCACGGAATATATGCGTGTGTGGGGAATTGATATGTGCCACAAGTATTTATAGAGGCTTAAGCTCTTCCATGATAAAAACAATTAATATTTTTGCTGTGTAGAGGGATGGGGAGGGAAGGTGAGGATAGTACAGAGTATAATACTAATTAATACGGAGATCTGGGTGATAAATGTGTGTGTGGTGTGTCCAGTGGTAAGACCAGGTGATTAGCGTCAACACTGTCTGTCGCTGGTGAACAAGAAATGACATCATCATTAGTAAAGGGATTTTATGGCCTTGAACACTGTCTAGTCCAGCGCTCTCAACCCGTAGTTGTTCTGGGGTACATTAACTGATGATGACAATGAAAATAATAACAAATACTACTGCTACTACTACTAATAATAATCTCAAAATGTTAAGAAAAAGTCACACACACACACACACACACACACACACACACACACACACACACACACACACACACACACACACACACACACACACTCTCGCAATCACTCCCTGGACTCGCCGTAACACACACTAACACAGTAATTGTAGCGTAAACTTTAAGAAATCGTCCCCCAGTTGTGTCCAGGAACGACCAACTCTGTTCATTCTTTTCTCTATCGTTCACTCCACCTTGCTGGGGGGGGGGGGGGGGGGGCTAACACTAGAACCTATTTTAGATTAAAATCTATTTGGAACTGGAATCTATTTGAACTAAGGCTTGCTAGGAACTGGAGCCTACTAAGATATTGAAATCTATTAGGAGTTAGAAACTTATTAAGAGTGAAGCTCAATTTTAAGTTAGAAACCATTATAACTGTGACCCATTATGACTGGGGAACCATTATGGACAGAAACTATTAGGAATGGTTCTCATTAATACGACATCCAAAGGCGCTAGGGGCCTATATTACCAGAAATCCACTACAAAATGTAAAACACACACACACACACACACACACACACACACACACACACACACACACACACACACACACACACACACACACACACACACACACACATATATCACACCATAAAATCACATCACTGATCTTTCCTACATACCTCCACCAGTCCATCTTAAGTCCACTTCATCTCCGGAGTTTTCAAATTGAGTAAAATATGCATCCTCTTCCTCCTCCTCCTCCTCCTCCTCCTCCTCCTCCTCCTCCTCCTCCTCCTCTTCCTCCTCCTCCATCCTCCTAAAGGGTAGGTGGAGGGGGAAAGAGGTGGAAAGTCTCAGTAAACCTTTGATATCTCGTTTTTACCTTCACAAAAAACAATGTCGTTTAGGATTATTCCGAATTTTACTCCAATACACAAAAAGTCTAAATAATATCAATTCACTTGACCTTCTCTGTGTTCTGATTGTGTGATTAAATGACAACAACATAAAGTGATGATTTCAAATGTTAGTATCTCATTAGGTATCCTTCTGAATTGAGTATCATTGTTACCTCAGGAATGTGTTTTGATCTTAATTACCTATACTGTCAATTTCACTCTTTGTGTTATTGTGAGTGTTTAATTATTCTATGTTTTTTGTTCTCTTTTAATATGTAATGTTTTCCTGTAGTTTAATAATAATAATAATAATAGTAATAATAAAAATAATAAATAATAATAATAGTAATAATAATAATAATAATAATAATAATAATAATAATAATAATAATAACCAGAAAATTACAACACAAGTAATAATAACAAAACGTAATGCTAATCACATACAATACTGCCTAAAGATTATACCTTGATAACACATGCAAAACCTTTTCCTTTCCAAGTTTGACTCGGGCATAGAGGCTACTGATAACGTTCACATGTGGACGTGACGGTTAAAACTACTCATGGTTAGAGAGAGAGAGAGAGAGAGAGAGAGAGAGAGAGAGAGAGAGAGAGAGAGAGAGAGTATGTGTGTGTGTCTTAATCCTCTGACATATCTGGCATGAGGCGAATATTTATAATGTGGAGAATTCTGATGATATTTCTGTCTGTCTCTCTCTATCTTTTTCGGTCTATTTTTTCCGTTTGTTTTATATATGTATATATATATAGTTCTCCTCTTCTCTCTCTTTGTGTCAGTGTTTATCCATATTTTTCTGTCTATAATTATTACAAACTTTTTCTTTAATTCTTTTTTTTAATTTTTTTTCATTTTCTCTATCTCTCTCTCTCTCTCTCTTCTTCTTTTTCTCTCTCTGTTTCTGTATTTTATCTATACTCCCTCCCTCCTCTCTTTCATTTTTTTCTTTCCCCCCTTCTGTTTCCTTCTGTTCTCCATTTCCTTCTCTCCCTGTCTTTTTTCAATACCTCCTCCCCCCCCCTACTCCATCTCTCTCTCTCTATCACTCTATCACTTTCCATCTATCTTTTATTTATTCACCATTACATCAATATCATCAACATAAATATAAACGGTAAACAAAAATAAAAATAATCTCCAACATCAACCATTCCAACAGGTCTTTGGCTCTTAATGAAACAAAATACTCGTTTAATTTTTTATCAGTTCAGTATGACTTCTCTGCAAACGATAGACTTCAACAGCTAACACGTCACCAAACTCAATCTTTAGTGAGCGTGGGGGGGTTAAAGATAGCATAGTATATAGCACTTACAAATTACAAATGGCTAAAGCTAGTGTCATGTTCTAAAATAAAGAAGTTGAGTTATTAATACTTTACGTTAGAACATGAGAAGTATTAACGTTCTTCTGAAGTGTGATTATTCTGTTGATTGGTGCTTGAAACTACTTGTAAATGATATAGAATGGTGTTTTTAGTGGAGCAAGAGAGATTTATTATGGGTCTGGATATATATTAAAGGTTCATACTTTATTTATGAATATGACAGCACAGGTTATTGGTACTTAATTTAAATTTATGGCAGTAGATGTAATTGTAATGACGTAACAGGATATTCTATTGAAATGGGATAAAAATAAATGATATTTTGAGAGGCTGGTGATTGTAAAGGTCGAGATTAGTGGTTCATAACTTACTTCAAATGCAATGGGACTTTATGTGAATGGCGTTTGAGGGTGAAAAGTTATGAACGCATTCGTGGCTTGGATTAGCAAGCTAGTTAGTGGCGTAGGTTTGACCTGTACTTCAAATGGTAAAAAGTATGGCATTTATTTTGTATTTTTTGTTACGGTGAACATGATAAATAATGGCGTATAAATATTTAGCATCACGTATTGTTGAAGCTTGGCGTTCAAAATAAAACAGAATCACATTGTGGCGCTGCACTTAACGAAATTTTTTTATGGATTTGACCGAAACACACACACACACACACACACACACACACACACACACATATATATACGGACGCAGCTCATCTTTATTATCTATCAATAACTGGGTTGAATTTTGTGATACGCTTGTGAATATGTGTGGGGGGGGGGGGGGGTGGAGGGCGTGGGGGTAGCTCACGGAAGTTGAACACACACCCGAGCGGAGGGGATTTTGCATTCCCAGCCAGTCGCTCCATTATGACACATGCATCATTATACAGTCAGGGCGATTAGTGGCGTTTCATGTTGCAGGGAGGACCCATTATCGAGCGGTGGGCTGAAAAATGCATTATCGCTGGTGCTGCGTCACAATTTGGCTTCTGTTCCGCTATCGAGTGAAAAAAAAAAGAGGAGAGATAGACGACTATCATCTGGCGTTGTTTTTTTTTTAGATCGTCAATTGTAGTTACAGTTTCAAGCGTCGTGTTGCGTTGACTGTGTAACTTAGAGAGGAGTATACGTTTAAAAACAACGAACGTGATATAAGATTAAGGTAACCTCACCTAATATTGTATCCAATCGAACTTAACCTAATCTAATCTCTCTTAACCTCACCTGACCTACTTAACCCTTTAGCGAGCAGGGACTTCTCTCAGCTGATTAAAATTGTCTGGCGTTAACCAAAATAAAATACCTAACTGTGGGATTCCCTTCTAAAGGGTTAACTTTACCAAATAAATCCCAACCTATCTGAAATCAACGCAGTCTTAATCTAAACTAACCTAACTTACCCTATCTTAAGCTAACCTAATTCAACCAAACTTAAAATAACCCATCCTAACCTAATTTAACTGAATCTAACCGAGCCTAACCTAACTTAATTTAACCTAAAGTAGACAAAGAATGCTTCTATTACATCAACAACAACAACTAACGTTTTGTAAACAAGTCTGTACTCAAACTCTCCACTTTCCCTAATGACATGTTATTCCGCTCTGTATCACGAGGGTGAAAGTACGGAGGTGTGTGGAGGGGGAAGAGGGAGTGTCCTGTTTAGGGTCAACTCTACTGGGGTACAAATTTCTGTATAAAGGCGAGTAGTATTTGGTATAGATATGTAAGGGCGTATGTACAAAAGCGTTCTATAATTTTTAAAAGAGGAATTGATGGTGACTTTAATGTTATAAATGATACGTAAGGTTAAATTTTACTATATCTGGAAGATGTACCAATAATGTTACACATATTCAGTTTATTCACAGGACACACACACACACACACACACACACACACACACACACACACACACACACACACACACACTTAACTTGATAAATCATTGTCATTTATAGGCTTGGTGTAACAGCAAAGTTCTTACCAAAAAAAAGATCTAGCCATACACACATCCATTGGAACAGCTCATCACTTACCCTATTCTATTGATATTTGCACAATCAGTGTTCTGGGAGTTACATTCATTAGTACCACCACCATTCACACTCAATCGGTTTACGAGGGCATCTGGGAGGGAATGCCTCTCCTGTTGAAAATCTATTTCTACAAATCCTGCCAAACCAAAACGCATTTATACCCCGGACCAGCACTCAGTGATACTCTCTACCTCTCAGTGGCTTTTCCGCCATACACCCTCAACCTTCAGTCTGAGGCAAAAGGATGATTTGGTGAACAGATTTGACAACCACACTTGTCAGATCTCTCCCTGAGTGTTTTTATCTGCAAAAAAAAAAAGAAGAAAATCATGGTTATTAGGAAAGGCCATCGTGAAAACACACACACACACACACACACACTGTATACCCATCGATCACTCATCTCCCCTACATGCCATTTTTCTTTTCAATAAATTCGGTCATAAATAACTTCAGTCCGGATCTCTATTCTCGTTAATTGACCGAATAAGCATTGATTTCCGATACCAAACTAGGTATTGAATATTAGCCTTGGAACATAGAGCGGCGTACTGGTCTATTACCATACAAGACTACAAGAGACTTAGAGCTAAGACGTCTTCATTCCTTATCACACATGTCAGATATTTTGTCTGTCTATCTGTCTGTCTGTTTGCATGTCTGTCTGTCTGTCCGTCTCTGTTTGTCGCTGTCTGTTCTATGTGTGTTGGTTTCATTTTCTTTCTATTTTCCTCCTTCGTTATGTCCCTGCTCCTGTCATTTCCTTACTCACTGTGTCTGTCTGTTTGGTTTCTCTCTCTGTTTCTCACTCACTCTCTCTAGCCCTCCCCCCCCTTTCTGTCCCTCCTCCTTCATTCTATCCTTTCACCTTTACGTCTTTCCCCTTTTCCTTCCTTTTCCTGTTCCTCCTCCTACCCTATTCTCCCCCCCCCCTCTTCCTCCGTTATCATTCTCTCCTCTTACTCTCTGTGTCTAATATTCATTACCCTCTCTCTCTCTCTTCTCATCTATTATTCTGTGTTTCTATAATGTTCGTATTTTTGCCTCATTCTCCCCCTGCTTAGCCATTCATCGACTCCTGATAATTATTCTATTTTCTCTTTCGTTGCTGTTAGCATATCTTTTCCACCCCTTATTTTCAATACCCATTAACACCATTATTGCATTAAGCACCAGTTGAATTAGGGAATTGAAATCGGACACGTGATTTATCCTCGAACAAACTATTAATTACTTCCTCGTTAAAGTACACAGGTAAGGTATTTTATTATGATGGTAAGGAAATTTGTGATAGTTGTTGTCTGGTGTAGGGACCTCTTTAGAGTACGTGTTTAAAGACCTTAGTTGTTGTCTAGTGTAGGGACTTCCTCAGAGTACGTGTTTAAAGACCTTAGTTGTTGTCTGGTGTAGGGACCTCCTTAGAGTACGTGTTTAAAGACCTTAGGTGTTGTCTGGTGTAGGGACCTCTTTATTGTTGATAGACAGAATAACATATAAACAATAACAACTCGAGCTGGTTCTCGTGGAAGGATTTATCGTTCCTGCCAAATATCCAGAAAATCCGTCCACCTCTTTAAAGCTCTTACAAGAAGCAGAGACAGAAGGAGAACAAGAAGAGGAACAAGAAGAAGAACAAGAAGAAAAAAAAGGGAAGGAAGAGGAGTAAAAAGAGAAGTGTAGAAGCATAGATCACTGACATTATTATTATTATTATTATTATTATTATTATTATTATTATTATTATTATTAAGTCACCATCATATCCTTTCTTTACGATTTCATGATAATAACAGAAAAGTAAATGCATAAATATTCTGTAATATCTCATACAGAAAATCCTCCAACCTTATGTAAATTTTAAAAGCCATTAATATTTAAAGTGGTGACCATTCTTCTTACTTATTTATTCTCTCTATCTTTATATTTTCTTGTTATGTTCGTGGGTAGAGAGGAAGAGGAAGAAGGAGGAGGAGGAGGAGGGTACGTGGAAGAGGGGTGGATAGGCTAAGGACACAATGAAGGAAGATCGAGAAAGAGGAAGAAGAGGAGGAGGAAGAGGGGGAGGAGGAGGTAGAGGAGGAGGAGGAGAGGGGGGATGAAGGGTGAATGAGAGAGGGAGAGGAGAAGTAAGAGAATTGAGAATTGTTAGTGTGTGTGACATAAACTTAACTAAGAAAGGGAGAGAAATAGATGAAGAAGAAAAAGTAAGATGAAAAACAGAGAAGGAAAATGAAAAAAAATAAAAACAGGAGGAAAAAGAAAAAAAATAAGAATAGGAATAATAAGAAAAAGAAGAAATTAATTATACTCTCGTCTCTCAACGGAATTATTAAAAAAAAACTTTAATTCAGGAAGTCAGTTTCTTGACAGGATATGAAATACTCTTTGCGGAAATTAACAAAAAAAGGAGGAGACAGGGAGACACAACCAGACAGACAGACAGTTTTTATAAGATTAAAATTCATTGACAAGAACCATTAATGAAGTAGCATTAATAGTGTAAACACACATACATATCCCAACTAAATATATGGTACGTGTGTTTTTCACTTACCAGTTATTAAAATATTAGTGAGTACTGTTGTAAGTGGATACCTGATAATAGAGTTTTAAATGCGTCACTGTGTTCTCTGATGCTTAATTGTCTGGCAGAGTGTATGACTAATTGCCAGAGTGCGTGGTTGACTGAGGGTGAATGACTGGCAGACAGCGTGCATGCCTAACTGATAGAATGCTTGACATGCTGGCATAGTGTATGGCTGACTGATTGATTGACTGGCAGACTGATTGACGAATTGACGAAGTGCATGGCGAACTGACAGAATGTATGACTGAGAGACTGGTTGACTAAATAGCGGAGTGCATGATTTACTGACTGGGTGGCTAACTGGCTATATGCATGACTGACTAATTTATATCTCCTTTCTTAGCTTTCTTGGTTCGTATATCATCCCTGTTTCTTTCTATTGTTCTTCCCCTTCCTTCATTCACTATATCTTTCTCGCTTTCCTCTGTTCTCCTACTATTCTTATCTCTTTCTCTTATCTTCCTATTAACCCCTTTCTTCTTATTCTCCCTTCCTATCGTTTTATTTTTATTGTTTCCTCTTCTTCCTCCGGTTCTTCCTCAGTTCATCTAATTCTTCTTTGCACTACTTCAACATTTCGTTAGAGTTAATTACACTTATTTTTCTATTGAGCTAACTTCTGTCTGAAAACTTTTCATTAAAGAACAAAATTGGACACAGACAGTCTCTCTCTCTCTCTCTCTCTCTCTCTCTCTCTCTCTCTCTCTCTCTCTCTCTCTCTTCTCTCTCTCTCTCTATCATAACAATTGATAATAGAGAGAAGATAAACTCCGAAAGCGTTATTAAAATATATAGCCTAGCCTACCCACCACCCATTCAGAGAAAACGGTTATCGAAAGAAAGAAAGTCTGGAGGATAAGTTCTCTGGAAGGGAATCTCTCATATTCAGTGTAGCTCTTGGGTGATTTAGCTACAAATAATAACAATGCCTTCCCCATCTGCTAAGTGTTTACGACAGCTGCTGGTTACGACAGAGTTAATGCGAGTGTGGGCGTTGATAGATCGACCTCAAAAACATTACATCCTCAGCGTTTACTTACATTGTTTCATGATTCTGTGTGTTTTTGTTTTATTTTAACCTATTAACCTTGTCTCAATATTACCTTCACGGGAATATGTATATTTATATCTCTGTCATTTGCTGTGATAGGATGACGCTAAGTAACTGCTGTTCCTCACATTCTACATCTTTCGGGAACCTCCATGAGTGTCATATCCCTTTATTTATTATCACTAAGGCTGCTAGCACAACGGAGACTCGGACTATGTGCATCTTACACCATTAATAAAACTTCTATATTAATGTAATAGTGAATAGGCGGCGAGAGACCATAGACACAGGATATGGCTATAGGTATCATGGACAACAGATGGCAGCACTACTTAAGACACTCGTCGATTGATGATGTTTCAAGTACACACACACACACACACACTTTGTCCTATAACTTTACTGTCTGGCAAAATAGCTAAATCTCCTCACTACAGAATAATTCTAAACACAGATTAAACACAAATCCTTCTTAATCTCAAAGCCAGATTGTACCAAAATAAAAATATTCACAATACACAGTTCCCTCTTGGCTGCATATACTTCACTACACTTCAGGGGTGATATTCACTCTGATCTTCATGGGTATTATGATGGAGTCAGCTGTCAACTTCACATTAGTAAGCAGTGTAATTTGGTTTGTGATTATATTGTTTGTTTTCGTATGTTTGTGTAGATGTGTGGTTGCAATTGTCTATATTTAGTGTTTATGATTGTTTGCGTATATACAGTATGTGATTATATGTGTGTGCATGTGTATATATTTGATTATATATGTGTGAGTATGTTATATATCTGATATGTGTTTGTGTATATATCTTATGTGTGTTTTTATGAGTGCGTACGAATGATAAAAACATTTTATACTCACAGATTAAATATAGACCACTTCTCTAATACTCATTCCTCGTTGTTAAATTTGCTTGATTGTGTTTTACAGAGGGAAAATTGTTTAAGTAGTTAGACAGTGTTAACTAGCTAACTTCGGTGGCTTAAGTTAAAGCTCCCTGTAAAAATATCTTAACTCTCCCTAAAAGAAATAAATGCAGGAAAAATTAAGTGAAAAATATAAACAAGCAATGAAAGATAAGAAAATAGGAAAAAATAATGAATGTAGGCTATAAAGCAATCGAATAAACGGAGTGATATGAGAATATAAGAATGAAACGATACATAGAGAGGAGTAAAATGATTAGGAAAATTAAAAAAAAAATACAAATTAGAAAAAAAAAACACGAAAAAAATGAAACAAAGATAATAAATTAGCTAAACAAATAATAACAAAGAAAACGACGAAATTCAAAACATAACACTACTATCTGTCTGTGTCTGTCTGTCTGTCTGTCTGTCTGTCTGTCTACATTCCCCTCCCTCTCCAAGATAGATACAGTGCCTTCCATTTCCAGTAATGCCACTACAAGAGCCGGCAGTCATCAGCAGCAGTCAGGCCATTTAAGCTGATTGCGCTGACATCAGGTACAGGGTAGAGAGTCACCTGTTGGCGTCTGAGGTATTAACACTGTGTGAGATAACATAAGGTTACTCGATTAGGGAGTTAATTGAGACAGACAGACAGACAGACAGACAGAGATACACGCGAATATGAACATGCACAGTCCGTCACAACACACACACACACACACACACACACACACTCATATACATGCAAATACAAACACAGTTTTCATGTAGCGGAAATAGACGGTGCAGTTCCACATGTACAAATTGACAAACACCCGCCACACGCCCTCACTAAAGAGAAATAAAAATACAAACAAAAAAGCATACGTGGGCACAAAATGTTGGCCGGAACTGTAAATGATCAGTTGTACAATAAACTGCTTCACTGAAACGTCCTATTTCATACTTTGACTGTGTGTGTGTGTGTGTGTGTGTGTGTGTGACTGCAGGGAAGGTAGTGAGCAGAGCCGCTAGAATTAGGAGAACAATATACCCGGGTTCCTCAAATTATAATTATGCAATTGTTCGCATGTTTAAGAAGAGCTGTATGGTGCTGTTGCTTTTGATTTGATTACACACACACGGAGAGAGAGAGAGAGAGAGAGAGAGAGAGAGAGAGAGAGAGAGAGAGAGAGAGAGAGAGAGAGAGAGAGAGAAGCGATAATTTCCACTCCAGCTCGGGCAATTACCCGGTAAAACAACGACTACTATTTCATTTTTATAATCATCAGCTGACAAGCACACACACACACACACACACACACACACACACACACACACACACACACACACACACACACACACACACACACACACACACACACAAGCCAAACATCGCAACCCAGGTAGATAATTATAAAGTAGTGCAGGTAAATGTAGCTCTCTTACGTTCCAAGGCTTGTGTTTAATTAAAGTTGTCGTTGTTCATGAATACAGCCAAACAGCATTACAGAAATTCCTGGAGTAATAAAAGCAATTGGCCACACGTGAAAAAAAATTGTTCGTGTTCTGTCGAGTAAATTGAGAGTGTAATATGCATTTTACCTTTGCTGTTAAACTGTTTTACCCTCTGGTTTTTTTTTGTATCTCTAACTCTATCTGTCTGTGTGTTTGTTTGTCTTATTTTTGTCTCTCATTCTCTCTTATTTCAGTGTTAGAGAATTCATATCTCTTATTATTGTTGTATAAAATAAATATAATAATTCTGGATCAAATTTTCCTTTAGTAGCACCATTGATGAATTCAGATTTTACGTTTAGGATTTATATCTTGCTCTGGTGATATATTTCTTGATAGTTTAATATATTGTTATTAACATTCTTCCACGTTTTGATAATCAGGAAATTTACTTACTCTTACACCTGAACACAAACCCAGAACCTAACCTAACCCAAACTCGTCTAATCTAACCTAACTTAATTCAAACTATCTTACTATAGCCTGATCTAACCTAACCTAACCTAACCTAACCTAACCTAACCTAACCTAACCTAACCCAAACTAACTTAACCAAATTTAACCTTACTTAAATTAACCTAACCCAACCTAGCTAAAACTAGCCTAACATAACCTAATCTAACTTAACTCACAAATTCGCCTCCCCCCCCCCACACACACATATGGGGTGTATTAATATAAAGTATTTATAAACCATTAATTTTACTGATGGATAGATTACAGTGTGTCACAGTATAGTCCTGCTGTCTGTATCGTCCATTTATTTTATAATGGAATGATTATAGAATTAATCAGGATATATATATAATTTCATGGAAAACTGGAGTCTCTTATCTGTCGTCCTATTTGGAAAAAAATCCCCAGTTTGGCATTAATTTGTAAGTTTTCGTTCATTGTATCATTAAAAGCAAATATTATCATATTATCATTAAATTTATTCTTTTTATAACCTTTTTTTCAATAATAATAATAAAATAATAATAATAATAATAATAATAATAATAATAATAATAATAATAATAATAATAATAATAATAATAAAACCAAGTAAAAAATATCGATTTTTTGAAAATAGAATCAGAAATTCAAATCCTAAATGCACTTTTTCTTCACGATAGATTGTATTACAAAATCCTCCCCAATATTCACTGTGACAGAAAAAAAGAAGAAGAAAAGAAACGGCACATTATGGAATGAGTTTCCCGAAATTCTTAAGCCGTAAAAGAGCTTTCTGAAAAACATATACTTAAACGAGAGTATTGTGCTCTGAGTGTGTTGTGTATCTAACCCCTCTTTTATACCCCTCTCCGCTTTCCTCCCTGGTCGCCAGTGTAATAATCACAGCCATACAGAAAGAGGCCCTTCAACTGCGGGGTTATTGAGTTATGTTGGCCCTCTCGAACGTTTCAATTGCAGGGTCGGAGCTGAATGGTAGAGAAGGGAAGAGTGAGGGTAATTGCTTTGCTGCTCTCCCTGCACAGATAAGATCTCTTTTATATACACACACACACACACGCGGACAGTCACTGCTGGTGTATTCACAAGAGGATCAATACAGATACAATTTGATCAGGCTTTGGTGTTCTATTTGTTGTATTTTACGTGTTTGGTGAATCTGTTTAATCGCATTTATAGTGGGAAGAGATATTCACGGCTGTCTGTTTCTCTTAATGAATGAATCAATCAATATGTCTATCTGTGTGTGTGTGTGTGTGTGTGTGTGTGTGTGTGTGTGTGTGTGTGTGTGTGTGTGTGTGTGTGTGTGTGTGTGTGTGTGTGTGTGTCTATGAATTTACGCAGCGCAACTGAATACACTACAAGACCCAAAGTATCCATAGTTGTCATATACTCTCCACCGTGACCATCCCTTACACCCAATGTTTATTTTGGGAGTCAGATTCATCATGGAACAACATTACCCTGACCTCTCACTCCACGACCTCCCATTAATCATAATGTTCACTGTTAATGCTACTGTAAGTCAACATAAGTGAAGTGTGGTATTTCTCTCTGTGATCCTTTACCTCACAAAGGTTTTCATCAGGTTAAGTACCAGTTCTTTGTAGAGTATTAAAGGACATGTGAACAGCCTCTAGCACAGTGTACGAAGAGAAAGTGAAATTGAAATGGGCCTTTTTTTTCATCTATAAGGAACATTAGTATAGGGGATAAAGGGAAATATTAATCAGGGATCAATATTTATAATTTGAGAGAGAGAGAGAGAGAGAGAGAGAGAGAGAGAGAGAGAGAGAGAGAGAGAGAGAGAGAGAGAGAAACAATTATAAAGGAATTTTCAGAAAATCATTTATACATTGTAGCTGGAAGAGCAGAAGTATAAATAATATTAAATGTCACTTTTAATTAAAAAAATATTGTAGTAGGAAGAACAATAATATAAAATAAATGTACTATATCTAGTTAAAACAACGAGTCGTAATTTAACAATCTCGAAAAGAAATGTTAGCTTTTGGTGCTGAAGACGACGAAAAAATATAGTAAATAATGAAGAAAACTTCACTAATTAATAATAATAATAATAATAATAATAAACAAATCACTAATAAAAAATATATATCATTCCAAACTGAAAAAATTATATATGTATCCCCTGTAAGCGACAGTCCAACAAAACTATATAAAACTTCGTGTCAACAACGAGTGTATTTCAACACCTGACTTTCTGACCTTCATATCGCCTTGAAAGTCATACTATACTATCCCCACTACACCTACACTGTCCCCACTACACCTACACTGTCCCCACTACACCTACACTGTCCCCACTACACCTACACTGTCCCCACTAACACCTACACTGTCCCCACTACCCCTACACTGTCCCCACTACACCTACACTGTCCCCACTACACCTACACTGTCCCCACTACACCTACACTGTCCCCACTAACACCTACACTGTCCCCACTACACCTACACTGTCCCCACTACCCCTACACTGTCCCCACTAACACCTACACTGTCCCCACTACCCCTACACTGTCCCCACTACACCTACACTGTCCCCACTACACCTACACTGTCCCCACTACACCTACACTGTCCCCACTAACACCTACACTCTCCCCACTACCCCTACACTGTCCCCACTAACACCTACACTGTCCCCACTAACACCTACACTGTCCCCACTAACACCTACACTGTCCCCACTACACCTACACTGTCCCCACTACACCTACACTGTCCCCACTACCCCTACACTGTCCCCACTACACCTACACTGTCCCCACTACACCTACACTGTCCCCACTACACCTACACTGTCCCCACTACACTTACACTGTCCCCACTAACACCTACACTCTCCCCACTACCCCTACACTGTCCCCACTAACACCTACACTGTCCCCACTAACACCTACACTGTCCCCACTAACACCTACACTGTCCCCACTACACCTACACTGTCCCCACTACACCTACACTGTCCCCACTACCCCTACACTGTCCCCACTAACACCTACACTGTCCCCACTAACACCTACACTGTCCCCACTAACACCTACACTGTCCCCACTACACCTACACTGTCCCCACTAACACCTACACTGTCCCCACTACACCTACACTGTCCCCACTACACCTACACTGTCCCCACTAACACCTACACTGTCCCCACTACACCTACACTGTCCCCACTAACACCTACACTGTCCTCACTACACCTACACTGTCCCTACTAACACCTACACTGTCCCCACTAACACCTACACTGTCCCCACTAACACCTACACTGTCCCCACTAACACCTACACTGTCCCCACTACACCTACACTGTCCCCACTACACCTACACTGTCCCCACTAACACCTACACTGTCCCCACTACACCTACACTGTCCCCACTAACACCTACACTGTCCCCACTACACCTACACTGTCCCCACTACACCTACACTGTCCCCACTACCCCTACACTGTCCCCACTAACACCTACACTGTCCCCACTACACCTACACTGTCCCCACTACACCTACACTGTCCCCACTACACCTACACTGTCCCCACTACACCACCTGTCCCCCACTACACCCCTACAACTGTCCCCACTAACACCTACACTGTCCCCACTACACCTACACTGTCCCCACTACACCTACACTGTCCCACTAACACCTACACTGTCCCCACTACACCTACACTGTCCCCACTAACACCTACACTGTCCCCACTACACCTACACTGTCCCCACTACACCTACACTGTCCCCACTAACACCTACACTGTCCCCACTACACCTACACTGTCCCCACTACACCTACACTGTCCCCACTAACACCTACACTGTCCCCACTACACCTACACTGTCCCCACTAACACCTACACTGTCCCCACTACACCTACACTGTCCCCACTACACCTACACTGTCCCCACTACACCTACACTGTCCCCACTACACCTACACTGTCCCCACTAACACCTACACTGTCCCCACTACACCTACACTGTCCCACTAACACCTACACTGTCCCCACTAACACCTACACTGTCCCCACTACACCTACACTGTCCCCACTAACACCTACACTGTCCCCACTACACCTACACTGTCCCCACTACACCTACACTGTCCCCACTAACACCTACACTGTCCCCACTACACCTACACTGTCCCCACTAACACCTACACTGTCCCCACTAACACCTACACTGTCCCCACTACACCTACACTGTCCCCACTAACACCTACACTGTCCCCACTACACCTACACTGTCCCCACTACACCTACACTGTCCCCACTAACACCTACACTGTCCCCACTACACCTACACTGTCCCCACTAACACCTACACTGTCCCCACTACACCTACACTGTCCCCACTAACACCTACACTGTCCCCACTACACCTACACTGTCCCCACTAACACCTACACTGTCCCCACTACACCTACACTGTCCCCACTACACCTACACTGTCCCCACTACACCTACACTGTCCCCACTACACCTACACTGTCCCCACTACACCTACACTGTCCCCACTACACCTACACTGTCCCCACTAACACCTACACTGTCCCCACTACACCTACACTGTCCCCACTAACACCTACACTGTCCCCACTACACCTACACTGTCCCCACTACACCTACACTGTCCCTACTAACACCTACACTGTCCCCACTACACCTACACTGTCCCCACTAACACCTACACTGTCCCCACTAACACCTACACTGTCCCCACTAACACCTACACTGTCCCCACTAACACCTACACTGTCCCCACTACACCTACACTGTCCCCACTACACCTACACTGTCCCCACTACACCTACACTGTCCCCACTACACCTACACTCTCCCCACTAACACCTACACTGTCCCCACTACACCTACACTGTCCCCACTACACCTACACTGTCCCCACTAACACCTACACTGTCCCCACTACACCTACACTGTCTCCACTAACACCTACACTGTCCCCACTACACCTACACTGTCCCTACTAACACCTACACTGTCCCCACTACACCTACACTGTCCCCACTAACACCTACACTGTCCCCACTAACACCTACACTGTCCCCACTAACACCTACACTGTCCCCACTAACACCTACACTGTCCCCACTACACCTACACTGTCCCCACTACACCTACACTGTCCCCACTACACCTACACTGTCCCCACTACACCTACACTCTCCCCACTAACACCTACACTGTCCCCACTACACCTACACTGTCCCCACTACACCTACACTGTCCCCACTAACACCTACACTGTCCCCACTACACCTACACTGTCTCCACTAACACCTACACTGTCCCCACTAACACCTACACTGTCCCCACTACACCTACACTGTCCCCACTACACCTACACCTGGTCCGAGCATCCCTTCCCTTCCCTCAACCAATTCTCTGTGTTTGTCTCTCTGTCTTCATCATTCTCAGTCTCTATTTATCTATCGTTTATTCTCTCTGTTTCGTTTTATTATTATTATTATTATTATTATTATTATTATTATTATTATTATTATTATTATTATTATTATTATTATTATTATTATTATTATTGGTTCTATATATCGCTTTCCTTTGTTTTTTCTTGGTTGGGTAGTTGTATGATTTTTCTTATAATTCCTGTTCTCTCTCTCTCTCTCTCTCTCTCTCTCTCTCTCTCTCTCTCTCTCTCTCTCTCTCTCTCTCTCTCTCTCTCTCTCTCCCAGCACGATTAGGTTAAACCCTGCCTCGGGTTCAGTTTCCCTTTAATTTTCTTAATGGAATATCAGCAATTGTTCCAGGTATATATCACTTAACCTGTACAAGTCGGTGATACATAGAAGAAAGGATTTAATGTGAAGAATATTTAGAGGTAAGTTTAGAAATCGTTTGAGAATGAAGGAATTTATCGTCCACCTTTATGATCGATGTTAATGTTTCAGCTTTTAGGCAAATGGTTGAGTTTGAGAGTTTAATACGAGAGATTTATATTGATTATGCTTTGGTAAGTTACACATGGAGAGTTGTACTGGAGGTCAATATAAACTACATCCAGTATATCAGGTGTTGGGATTCCGTGTAGGCTAATTTAGTCAGTAATTCTCCAACACAAAAACTGGTATATTAGAGTTAAAAGCTTGAATCACATAACATTCGACACTTTGTACTTTACCGCGCAATTTAAACACTTAACGACATTTGTATAATATATCATTTGTTGTTGTACTTAATGGCATAGTCCTTGAGTGGTGTATTAACCAGTGTCTAAGTACGGTTGAATGAGTGATATTTCAAAACCAAACTAACGCCGGATTCGTGCCTCTAAATTGTGTTAAATCAATTTGTTCACTGGTCAGAGTAAAACATTAAATACATATTATTTATAAATATTTTCTACTGTTGTTAAATAGGAGTTGGAATGTGTGCTGTAATGTTCAGTATCATGAATTTCAGGATTTGTTAATGGTCCTGTTGTATTTACAGTCTCTGTAGTTCCCTCTTGATAAAGGCGACCATTGGCTTGACAAGAAGAATTTACCAACAACCAAATTTGAATAATAATATTTTCAATCGTGGATTTAAAAACTTTTACCCTACATCTCATTTCTCATTTTTCGTTTGCCCGTTCATCCGTCCATTCGTTATCATTGAACTATCTTGTTTATACCCTCCCATTCCCCCCCCCCCCTAAAAAAAATCTTAATTGAAGTTAATTATATTTACCTGAATGTATTTGTTTACGGGGAAGGGAAGCTTAAAACCACATCTACTCCTTTAATGTTGAAATTGAAAAGTCTTCGTCTGTCGGCCATCTTGAATTTTAAAACACTGTCGAGGCATTTCCTTAAACATGGTCAGTGTGTTGACTGTTGTAAAGTGTTTATTCACATACGGTAAAAATGTTTAATAACCACCCCCACCCCCCCAGCCCCTCCCAGCCCCTCCCCACCCCCCCAAAAAGAGAGAAAAATATCCTAATCTAATTAATGTTGATGAAAGAGTCATTGCCCCTTCCCTTATGTGGTCGTATGTTGCTTGCTGTTTGTGTTTCTGTCTTCTTCACCAGGCTGACGGAGAAAAGAGACATTCCTACATAATTTCTAATGTCTGTATCTATACTTTGGTCAAAACGCTAAGATCAGATAAATAAAGTAAACTTGCGTCAATTTTTAGGCTAGAGGGTCAGAGGTCACGGTCACAAGAGATAATAGTTGAGAGTTCAAGATTACCAAATTTATCATAAAAAAAAGTAAATAAAATACAAAAAAATAAAAAGTTTAGGTCGCAGGTCTTTTCAAATTAGGAAAAAAAATATATATATACTGTATGTACCTGAGATAACAAAAGGTAAGGTCATAATATTTACCAAATTCAATTTAAATAAAGAAAAAAAAATGGACAGAAGATCAAAACATGAACTCACACGACTTATTAAATTAGAAAAAAAAACCGTATATTATATTTGGGCTCCGGGAGGTCAAAGGTCAGAGGTCACAAGACTCAGCAAGTGAAATATATACATGAAAAAATAAACCCTACTCGAAGGTGGTAGGTGAGCATCTACCGTGAACACCTTTTAATCAGTTTAAGCAAATACAGGTGAGGCTGACTTACTGATGAAGACGAGTTGGAGTGTAAAACTTTGTCGAAGGAGAGAGAGAAAGAGAGAGAGAGAGAGAGAGAGAGAGAGAGAGAGAGAGAGAGAGAGAGAGAGAGAGAGAGAGAGAGAGAGAGAGAACAAATGCTAGTTCTCTCATTAGGACTAGAGATGCTGAAGAAGACCTACCAGAGAGAACAAAGAGAAGCACAAACCCCCGTAGGTGGTGACGTAGGAGACCTGTCGACCTCACTGTGCTGAATTACCAGAGTGAACTTCGGCAGTCAAGTGGAGGAGCAGAATACACAGTTGGCTGGTAAAGTATAAAGCAAGCGTGTTGGAATATATTGTGTGTGTGTGTGTGTGAGAGAGAGAGAGGGGGGGGGAGACGTCTGTGTGTGTGGGTGGGGGGTGTAAATCTGAGTGTGTCGGGATGGGGGGGGGGGAACTGTGCGTGTGTGGGGAACGTTTCTATCTTGGAGGAAATATATTTATAGACATTCTTTATAATTAAGTTAGAATATCTTAATCCCCAACTACTTTTTGTGAATAAGAAAGTAATATCTTTTCGGTAAACTTTTCTTGGGTAAATTACAAAAAAAAAAGTAATATATTATTCTTTCCAACTACTTTTTATTTCTCTAGGGTGTAGGAGAAAACAAGCAGTTACCCCACAGTAATATGCTATGAATACTTTTTTTTTTCTACAGTTGGGTAAATAACAAAATTCTACTCATCTCTTTATGATGTCAAAAGCAGATCCTTAAGCATTGCATCTCTCTCTCTCTCTCTCTCTCTCTCTCTCTCTCTCTCTCTCTCTCTCTCTCTCTCTCTCTCTCTCTCTCTCTCTCTCTCTCTCTCTCTCTCTCTTCCCCTCACGCACCTACATTCTCTGCAGTTTATATATCAGCCTCTTTCCCCCCCTTCACACGCCATCCTCTCCTCCTCCTCCTCTCCTTCTTCCCCCCTTCTCCTCCTCCTCCTCCTCCTTAAGCATTTCTAACTAGGGTAGTCTTTGATGTCCTCTGTTTGTCCTCTAGATTGTATCACGAGAGTTGACACAATGAAAGAGTAAATTTTAATTAAGGCGCCAAGCTCCCAAGTGCGCAGGTAAGCTCAAAGGTAGCTATAGAGAACGCCCTTACACCATTAACTGTATGTAAATGATATAATAAAGACTAAAGTAACTTACGGAATATTTTAAACGATCGATTGAAAGTTTCTACATTAACCATAACGAAAATTGACAATTGATGCCTCTGAGATCAGTTTAGCTTTACAGGCACCAATAATATACTACTGGCATGTGTAGCTTAGCATTAGTTTCAGTAGTTAATGAATATGTATATACTGTCTACCGATAGATATAAGGAAAGACAAATAAGACAGTGAATGATCCATCTTTAAATACGTGCCTAGAGCCTAATATAATCGACGCAGAATCTCCTAATTATTCACGGTCATTCAGGCATTCTCACAAGTTCCTATATTTGCTATTGGTCTAGTACGATCTCTTTCTACCCCAGCTTAACCACAGTGGTATGATATTACATTCTCTTGATACATTTTTTTTTATTGGTTATATTATTTTTTTAAGTCGCTGGAGGGAGGAAGGTTAGGAATTTTATTTCATCTCTTGCAGTTAAAGTTGAGATTTTTTATTTGTTAATTGTTTTATGAAGCGTCACGTGGAGAGGTGTTGGTTGGTATATGCAAAGACGTACGTGGTTTTAAAGCTACGAGAGAGAGAGAGAGAGAGAGAGAGAGAGAGAGACACACACACACACACACATACAAAATAAGAGAGAAATATTGAAAGGTGTAAACTTAAAAAGTACGAAAGTAAGAGAAGGAAGACTAATAGTGTCGATACAAATAGGAGAAACAAGGACTTATATAAAAAATAACTAAAGGTTAGACGACCAGTGTTGCCAGAACAAATAGCAGTAGACCCTCAGCCATAAATGTGGTAATACACGCTACAGGAAAGATATAAGCGGTGAGAACTTGCAACAGCGGACAAAATGCGGAAAGATGGGAAGAGGTCACACTCGCAGGTAGAAACGTACTATAGGTCACAGAACATTATGAGGTCACAGTAGTGAAGGGAGGTGTGTTGAATGACCTCCAGGTAGCGAGCGGTCGGCCACACCTGTGTGATCAATGTCACCTGGACAACCCTGATGCAAAATTAATGTCGGGTGGCGAACATGACAACCCAAACAAACCACCGATTGCCAACACCCACCAGTACCCGCCCCTTATTCACACACGGGAATGGACAGAAATGGTCCTAACCTAACCTAACCTAACCTAACCTAACCTAACCTAACCTAACTCCAAACACATATTCAAAAACTGTCACACCACTGCTGAAGACTGTGTGTAAAGTAGGTTACTGTCGAAATATATACAGTACTTTTGTTTTTCTACAGTGTTACATGATTTCTTCACTCCTAATGAACTGTGTTTTATTTTCAACTGAACAAACATAAGACACCACAAGTACAACAATAAGTATAGCGCACACACACACACACAATAAAACTATTGAATAAACTTAATAGCCTACAATACTATACAGAATAAAGGAATTTCTGGCCAGTGTTTATGTGCGTGTGTGTCCGAGTGTGTGTGTGTGTGTCCGAGTGTGTGTGTGTGTGTGTGTGTGTCTGAGTGTGTGTGTCTGAGTGTGTGTGTGTGTGTGTGTGTGTCATTGTTCATTTATGGGTGTGAGTGTACATATACGCCAATTACTGTTATTATTGTAGTACAGTCTATGAATTTATTTATAACTTAGGGCAAATAACAAGAATTCCTTCCCCTATATTATTGTGAATATTAAGAAAGGTTTATTTAGGTTAGACAATTATTTTCCCGAATTGCTAACAGTATTTTCTCTATTTTTTTTCTCTTTCACTTTCTCTATATCTCTTTTTTCTCACTTTTTATCTCTTTCATTTTCTCTGTCACTTTTTCTCTGCCTGCCCGCCTGCCTGCCTCCTCGTTTTTTCCCTTTTCTTTTCTTTCAAATTATTTCTTTCTATTTGCCTTTACACTTTCTCTTAATTTCCGTTTCTCTCTTGTTTGTGCTTTAATATACTCTCGACGACTTCTCCCCTTAGTTCCTCCCCCCCCCCAGTCCTCTCGCCCCTGCCCCTTAGTTCCTCCCCCCAGTTCTCTCGCCCCTCCCCCCTTAGTTCCTCCCCCCAGTTCTCTCGCCCCTCCCCCCTTAGTTCCTCCCTCCAGTTCTCTCGCCCCTTCCCTCTTAGTTCCTCCCCCCAGTCATCTCGCCTCAAAACTTCCCTTCAGCACCGGACTTTAACACCTCCCATTAGCCAATCCCCTCACCCCCCCACCAACTCAGATTCTCCCCTCAGCCCTCTTCCAGCCCTCTTCCAGCCCTCTACCCTCTCTTGATACTAAGGCCATGTCCCAGATATCTTGTATAAAGATTTTGTTACTCTTACTCCTACTCTCATTCTTACTCTTACTCTTACTCTCAGACTTACTCTTTCTCGTAGTCTCACTCCTACTCTTTGTCTCACGCTTACTCTTGATCTAACTGTTACTCTTAGTCTCATACTTACTCTTACTCTCACACTTACTCTAACTCTTACTCTCATATTTACTCTCACAAAACTTGACTCAACGTTTCGAAAGTATCTTCTTTTGCTTCCATTCATTCGAGAGAGAGAGAGAGAGAGAGAGAGAGAGAGAGAGAGAGAGAGAGAGAGAGAGAGAGAGAGAGAGAGAGAGAGGTTTGGCCTTCCCTCTTCTTCCCACATCTATCATAGCTTGTCTTGAGGGAGGATCAGCTAATCTTCAATCTATTTCTCCGAATTGTTGTTCCTCGTATTCAGGGAGAAGGAGAAATTGGCATAGCTCTCTCTCTCTCTCTCTCTCTCTCTCTCTCTCTCTCTCTCTCTCTCTCTCTCTCTCTCTCTCTCTCTCTCTCTCTCTCTCTCTCTCTCTCTCTCTCTCTCTATTTCTCTCTCTCATATTAAACTAAAATACTAGGACAATTACCTCACATACACTCAAACTACACTATGATAATTATTTCACTTGTGTTTCGTTTAATATCCTCTTTAACAAAAATTGAAACAAGAGGGTTCAATGGCCCCAAAAAATTATTACTTTTTGACGAGAAAAACATATTAAATCCTTCGCGTGATCTCTACAAAACACATTTTTTTCTTTACTTTTCAGAATGTTAGTCACCATCTTCCGTGTTCACTGTGTGTGTTACTATGGTTCTTTTGTTTTCCCTAGTCGATAAAAATGGAATCTAACTTAAGCTAACCTAATTTTGATATAGCACATAAGATATATTTACGAATTAATATTATTAAGCATATGGATATTATTGAGAATCGAAGTACTGTAATATTTAATAAATTAAATATTCAAGAACGAATATTATTTACACGTGAGTAATATCGAACATATAAATAACTGTAAAAACAAATAAGCCAGAAAAATATTATCCCTATTAGCAATATTAAACTCAAGGTCAAAACTTGTCGCAGCATTAATATCAAAGGGACTATTATTGACTTCACATTCCCATAATTCACTCGTGCATAACACACACAAAGTACGTATCATTGATTCTACATTGAATATATACAATAAACTGCTATTGTATTGGCTTGTAATGCAGATACTTTTTCCCGTCTCAAGAAGCATGCGTTAGAAAAGTAGAATGAATAGTGTATGAGACGATAATGGGTTGGAGAGAGAGAGAGAGAGAGAGAGAGAGAGAGAGAGAGAGAGAGAGAGAGAGAGAGAGAGAGAGAGAGAGAGAGAGAGAGAGAGAGAGATGAGAATAAAGACGGGGGTAACAGATATAAATAAAGTTACCTGTGTGATAAGAGAGATAATAGAAGTTTAGAAAGAATCTTAATAGATAAGGTTATAAATTGAACTTGATATCTGTATTTAAAGATTGATATGTTTATTCTACGTGCATGTTTAGACGAATCACTCACCCTTCTACAAACTAACTGAGGCCTGAAAGGAAAGTCTACCTCAATGCCTCAGCCGACATCACCTGAGGTCTAGGGGTAATAAGGTCACAATGGAGGAGGGGAGGAGGGTGTTAGAAATTACCTACCGTAGTTTTAATGTAATTTGCCTCTTAACTATTTTCATGTCAATAACTCAAAAGGGTTGTTGATGGATGGGTAAACAAATTATATATACGGTAAACATATATATCAGAAATCATGAACCAAGGAATGAAAGGAAATCATAATACACTTAAAACAATAGAAAAATAATAGCAAGGTGTACAAAATAAATGAACAAAGGGAAAGAAGTGGCGTAAAGTGGAACTGTATATCAAGCCGATAGATGTAAATAAATATACTGAAGAGTATTCATTGGTGGGTAAAAATAAATCAAAATGTCATAAGAAAACGTAAATAAAATAAATGAATGTGACGATGTGGTAAAAACCAACACTATTTTTATGAATTTTCTTACTTATGACGTAACACTCAGGTCCCTCGCTATTGGCTGACAAAACCTCTCCAAGATCTCTCATTGGCTTCAACTCCTTCACTTAGATGACGGCACCCCAGCTATTCGTGGAGCCTTGTCATTGGCCAACAACAGGTCTCCTGAAATTCTGCCATTAGCTTCCTGGACAGGTAAGAAAGTGTGTAGTCTATAAAAAAAAAACATGGTTAGGCTGCTTAAGTGTTAAGGTGCATGCCAGACTTAATGTGCTGCACTAAGCAGAACTTTAATTTGCAAATACATTACACGTGTCGTTCAATACGTCAAGAGTAACATTACCAGTTCTTAAAGTATCGAGTAAGTTTTTAATGTTAACAAATTGCATTTTTCTGTACAAATCTATTTAAACAGCAAAGAAGGTGAGAACAAAACTGGTGTACTTCCTCCCTTCACGGCTGGTAACTCCTCCTCCTTGACTAACATTAATGAAAACGACAACTTTATCATGCGACTCACGGCAGGATGGAAGGGTGACTCACCCTCCACCACTTCTAGTGGTCAATATATGTTTATCAGGTGACGGACAGGTAATATTAAGTGTTGGCAGCAGTAGATATTAAAATTATATACACTATACAGTCTCTCTCTCTCTCTCTCTCTCTCTCTCTCTCTCTCTCTCTCTCTCTCTCTCTCTCTCTCTCTCTCTCTCTCTCTCTCTCTCTCTCTCTCTCTCTCTCTCTCTCTCTCTCTCTCTCTGTGTGTGTCTGTCTGTTAGGTATCTCTCTCTGTGTTTTAACTTTGTACCAACAGATACTTAACTGTTTAACTCACATATATTATTGGCAAAATATATGACGATACCCACCATTTTAATTCCCCTATTACTCTGGAATGTCTTACAAGAGCAATTCCCAGGAGGTACAGACAAGAGACGCGTCCTAGAATATCTAACAGGAAAAATTCTCTTGAATACCTGACAGAATGAAATAGCCGAAATGTTATATAGGGCGAACGGTATGCAATATCTGACAAATTGTGGAAATGCTTAACACAATGGAAGTAGATAGAATACTTAACAAATAAAAACCTTAATTGTCCATCGAAAACAAATTCTGAAAGGCTTATAACAAAGAATTTTATGGAAAACTTAAGAAGTGAACCTCCTGATTATCAAGTAAAAACAAATCGTATAAGGACTCCTGAACCTTTTGACATTGCCGCTGACATTGCTTTGGGGGCGCACCTACCCACCCAGACGTATAATAGCGGTCCTTGGTCGTCTTCTGTAGCGTTAAGAAGATGATGTGTTTGTCATTTAAGTGACCTTGGGGTTATTATTACCGTCATTTATTGAACTTACTGAGACTTGCAGTGTTAGTTACCTTCATGACTTTTTTATGTTTGTCCTTGCTTGAAAGAGTGTGTGTGTGTGTGTGTGTGTGTGTGTGTGTGTGTGTGTGTGTGTGTGTGTGTGTGTGTGTGTGTGGAGGAGGAGGAGGAGGAGAAGGAGGAGGATTGAGGAGCGAAGAAGATCCATTTTATAATGCTTCAACCTTCCATTTATTTTCGTTATAGCTGCATGAATAAAGATTTGTATATCTTTATCACGTGATCACTGGCTGTGTCCGTGCTTGGCGTGTGTGTGTGTCTGTCGCTTAGTAATGATTAAATTGTCCTGAATGTTTAGTTTATGCTAATTTAATATCTAGTGTAAAGCGACGTAAGTGTGTGATATTCCTTTACCTATATATAAAAACACTGCGAGTAAAGTCTCCGTACGTGTTACACTCAAGCGGGATTGCTTTACAATTTCACAAACGCTTTACTTTTAAGATAATTGCATTCGTATCTGTACTTGCATCAGTAACTCTATCGTATGTAAATGATTTTGCGTCTGTAACTCTATTGTACCTGTATTTGCGTCTGTTATTGCATATATACCTATTCCTGCATCTGTACTTGTATCTTTTATTATCTATATCTCTGTGTGTGTCCAAGTGTGAGTGTATCTGATTCTGTTTGAGTAACGTGTAACATGGAGTGAATTTACCA